>JAVLUX010000026.1:40315000-40410000 GCA_032164185.1 Moxostoma hubbsi | reverse complement strand
TGCCATGGCCCTCCTGCAAGTACACCAGGCCAAGGCACCGAAAGCACATGGGTAGTCCTATTCCCGATGTGCTGCAGGAGATGCATCAATGCTCCTCGACATGGCGTTGCCTGCTCCCCCCCGCCACGAGGCCCCACCCCCAGGTATGTCAAACACGATCGTAAACCTTAGTGCCCTCGCCCGGAGCTTGGATGCATGGCTAGTGCTTTCCAACCCATCACGGTGGCTGGCCAGGACCATCCTACTCGGCTATGTGATTCAATTCGGCAGGTGCCCGCACTGCTCCCGGTGCCACCCCGCAGGCCGGAGATCGCAACCCTTCTACACAAGGGTGCGATAGAGCCTGTCCCTCCAGCCGAGATGAGGAAAGGGTTCTACAGCCTTTAATTTATTGTAACAAAGAAAGGTGGTGGGTTGTGGCAAATCTTTGACCTGCGAGTTCTGATTCGGGCCTTACACAGACTCCCGTTCAAGATTGGTTCATGGCGGTAGACCTAAAGGATGCGTACATTTACATCTCAGTTTTACTGCTACACAGACCCTTCCTACGGTTTGCTCTCAACGGCCGGGTGTATCAGTACAAGGTCATCCCCTTTGGCCTGTCCCTGTTCCCTTGCATCTTCATGAAGGCCGAAGCTCTTAAGGGAAGTGGTCGTCCGCATACTCAACTATCTTGAGAGTTGCTGTGTGCACACTGGAATGCTCACGTTTAGGGCTTCAGGTCAACTGGGAAAAGAGCAAGCTCTCCCCGGTTCAGAGCATCTCTTTTCTCAGCCAGGAGTTAGACTTGGTGTCGATGATTACACGCCTCACAAGCTAGCATGCGCAGTCAGTGCTAAACTACCTGAATTCATTCTGGTGGAGGACAGCAGTTCCACTGAAACACTTTCAGAGGCTCCTAGGGCATATTGCATCCTCTGTGGCTGTCACGCCGCTCAGGTTGATGCATATGAGACCACTTCAGCACTGGCTTCAGACTCGAGTCCTGAGATGGGCATGGTGCTGCGGCACACAGTTGTGGCTGTTTTGCCCCTCTGCTGCCACCTATTCAGCCCTTGGACAGACCTTGTGTTTCTGTAGTTCCCCTACAGCAAGTGTCCAGACTTGTCGTGGTCACCACAGATGCCTCCAAGTTGGGCTGGGGCACCATGTGCAACGGCTACACAGCCGCTGGTTCCTGTCACGGCTGTGTTGGCACATCAACAGCCTAGAGTTGCTGGCTGTACTGCTCGCCCTGTGCAGGCTATTGCCGTTGGTCCGGTCCGACAACATAGCGATGTTGGCATATATAAATTGCCAAGCCAGCTTACGCTCTCAGAATCAGAATCAATTTTATTGCCAAGTATGCTTACACATACAAGAAATTTGTCTCGGTGACAGGAGCTTCCAGTGCTCAGCAATACAAAAACAGCAGCAAGACATAGATAATAATAAAAAATAATTAGGTACATGCGTACATACACACAGATGCACACATACATAGATACACATACATAGTGCAATTCTAAAACAGCTATGTTATCTGTTATGTACAGTGCCAAATACAAATGCAACTTGCCCGCCATCTCCTCCTCTGGAGTCAGCAGCAGCTGAGCTTGCAGTGGGACACTCATATCCCAGGCAGCCTCAACGCTACAGCAAAATGTTGCGACAGGTGGTCCAGCTGATTTGGAGTCGATTCAGCAAAGCACAGGTAGAACTGTTCGCTTCCCGGGAATCCTCCCACTGCCTGCTCTGGTATATGATGATGGGAGCCCCTCTCAGCACAGACACGCTGGCACACAGCTGGTGTTCCCCCCAGTGAGCCTACTTGCACAGAGGATGAGGAACAAGTCAACCTTGTGGCGCCGTATTGGCCCACCCAGACTTGGTTCTCAGACCTCATGCTCCTCGTGACAGCACCTCCCTGGCAAATTCCCCTGAGGAAGGACCTTCTTTCTCAGGGACAGGGCACCATCTGCCACCCATTCCCAGACCTCTGGAATCTCCACGTCTGGTCTCTGGATGCGATGCGGAAGACTTAAGTGGTCTACCGCCACAGTGATAAACATGATCACTCAGGCCAGGGCTCCTTCTACAAGGCCACTGTATTCCATGAAGTGGCGTGTGTTCGCTAAGCGGTGTTCTTCCCGTAGCGAAGGCCCCAAGATGCGCAGTTGGGTCAGTGCTTTCCTTTCTACAGGAGAAGCTGGAGGGGCGGCTGTCCCCCTCCACCCTGAAGGTGTACATAGCTGCTATAACAGCGCACCACTACACAGTTGAAGGTAAGTCCCTTGGTAAGCACGACCTGATCATCAGATTCGTGAGAGGCGCCAGGAGGCTGAACCATCCTACGCCGTGCCACTTTCCCTCATGGGACCTCTCCGTGGTCCTGTTGGGTCTTCGGAGAGCCCTGTTTGAGCTCCTAGAGTCAGTCTATTTAAAGGCCGTCTCATTAAAGACCGCCCTACCTACCGCACTTACTTCCTTCAAGAGGGTCAGGGACCTGCAAGTGTTCTCTGTAAGCGAAACATGCCTGGAGTTTGGTCTGGAATGCTCTCACGTGATCCTGTCCAGGGGAGTGGCATGCAAATTCCACTCGCCAATTCCCTTTCGCCTTTTCTCAAAGATTGAGGAGTTTTGGGGCTCTCAAGAGCGACCCCTAGTGTCACTACATCGACACAACGTCTCCATCAGGGAACTGAGGATATGACAGTAACCAAAACATTTGTATAATTTGTTTAAAATAATGGTAAAATGAAATTATTTTACTGTATAATTATTTTTAATTTGAAATATAAACTAGAAATTATACAGCAATAATATAACTATAAATTATGGAAATAATGACAGCACTGGAAACTAGTTTTCAGTCCATGTTTAATGATGTTTTGAGGGCAATGACAAGTCATTCTCAGTCATTTCGGTTTCAATTAAACCTCACCTGCTAGTCGGCTACACAACATTATATTGCTAAAATCAGCAGGATTTCCATATTCATCTTACATAGAAGAAAAAAAACAGTTCTACCTAAATTTGCCTAAAGAATTAAAATGTCAGGTGTGAAGTTAAATTCTCAGTAAATGTAGAATTTGTCTTTATCCAATAGTTTCTGTTCAAATACGTTATGCTTTGACGTTTGCTCCTGATGATAATTAATAAATAATGGTTTGATGTTTTGACATAATATTTGAGGGAGTGTCATCCTACTTTTTTTTACCACATAGTTCAAATATTGGCCTCGTTAAACTCAATAGTTCAACTCTGTTATGGGAACAATCGAATATATCATATTATAGATCTATCAGTTTTTTATTTAATTTATTTATACTGAATTTTTATGAAAGTATTGAGTGTTGTGTGTTGCAGTGATTCTTTTTACATTGACATTCAATCCCGTAACATTTAAACCCAAAACATATAATGTGTTTGTGTTTTGTCAGGTTCATCCATTGCTGATGAATGATCATCGTCCCGTCTCTCAGCGACACAAACTGCTGCGCAGGACCGTCAGCGTACCTGCAGATAGCAGACCACATCCTGAGTCAGGTACACACACACACACACACACACACACACACACACACACACACACACACACTCTCACACACACACTCTCACACACACACACACACACTAACACAAACACACATACACACACACACACATACACACACACACTCACACACACACACACTCTCACACACACACACACACACACACACACACACACACACTCACACACACACACACACACACACACACTCTCACACACACACACACACACACACTAACACAAACACACATACACACACACACACACATACACACACACACACTCACACACACACACACTCTCACACACACTCACACACACACACACACACACACACACACACACACACACACACACACACACACACTCACACACACACACACACACACACAAACACACCTTGTTTTGGCCACATTCCAGCATCATGTGTATCCTGTACAGAGACAATCCCTGAAAGTACTGCAACAAACTGTTCATCTGAGAAATTATATTTGAGTTTTATTCAACATGGAATAATTAAATACTGCAAAAAACACTTGCTTGATTTTTGGGCTTGAGCTGTTTATCCACATGTTAACGTCATTCTCACCAGCTGTGTGTATAGTCTCACTTAATGTTCAAACTAAGAACTTAGTAAGACTCGTTAGTTTGTAAGTCAGTGCTTAATTTAGTCGCTCGTCAGTTCTTAACACAAGATTTAACCAGTAGATCATAAACTCTCTGTAAAGTGATGTGAAGTCACATAATATGACATTTACCTGAACTGATCCAATAAACAGCCTTCAAATATTTAAACAGAAGAGTGGAAAAGCTGTTAAAATACAATTTCTCACGTAACTTGCCGATTCTAGAACATTTTGACAACTTGTTTTCATTAAATTTGTGAAATGTAAGTTTACTTAATCAATTTGAGTTGTCAAACTCATTTCAAACATCTACAGTAGCCTGAACCGCACTGTGAAAAAAGAATACACGATACACAGTATTTTTAGGTGTTTTAGTTCTTTGCTGATGTCCAACAAAAAAAAAAATTCTCAAAAAAACATTTTCTCCTCAAGAGGCAACACGTGAGATGTTTTTTTGTTAGCTTGCTAGCTAACAATCTGTCACTTTATTTATTTGTATTTATTTTTTGAGAAACAAAATGTTTTTGAAAAATGTGTTTTATTTATTTTGAGTGAAAAAAGTTCCCTGTCTGTCGCTCACTTCGACATTGTGTCGAAGAAGCAACACTAGGGGTCTCTCTTTAGAGCCTCACGCATCTCTGAACTTACACCTGCTCATACGGGTATAAAGGGAGGGAAATGCGTCTGTCCATTCAGTATTTTTCTTCGGAACTGAGCAGTTGTGTGATCAGACGGTGGAGCGGTCCACGGGTACTCGGCAGTCCCCCAGGTGGAGAGAGTGATTGCGATCCACCTGTGTCTCGAGAACACCGCCATCTGGTGGGATTGCCCGGTGCTCTTCTCCAATGCCTGTAGAATGACGTCATCACTAACCTCCAAAGCCTACAGTGCCACCGGACAGGCCGTTTACGCCTTGCATGCCATGGCCCTCCTGCAAGTTCACCAGGCCAAGGCACTCAAAGATCTGCACTTGAGTAGTCCTGACCCCAACGCGTTACAGGAAAGTGGTTCAGGAACAATATCTGTGGCTGAACCTGGTCGAGATACAGGACGTGGACAAAGTATGCTTCCTCAAAGCCCCATCTCCCAGTTCGGTCTCTTCGGCGACACCGTCGAGGACTTCGGCCAGCAGTTCTCAGCGATGAAGAAACAGATGTAGGCCATTTCTCACATCATGCGTCAAGCGCCCCACAGGAAGTGCACGCCCCCATCTCTCAAAAATACTCCAGGACCCGGAAGGCTCCGAAGAATTTCCGAGACGGACGACCCAGTGATCGAGAAGTTTGCTCCGGAGCTGGTAAGTAGACCACTCCATCCCCCAGTGGAGGGCCAGGAGGAGAATATAAGTTTGTTTTCTTTGCCGCACCCTCTTCAGGTCTCTTCTACCCACATTCTCAATAAAAGAGCAATTTCCTCTTTCTCTGGGTCACCTGGCCCGCAAATGCCATTCTCACGGCATCCCGGTGCCACACCTCAAGAGTCCTGGCATGCCGGACGCGGACCTCCCGCCTCCGGACCCACGACTGCTGCCCCCAGCCAGCCGGTTCTGACGAGTCCAGAGGATGCCTTCATGGGACCTCCTCCTCAGTCACTAACCCGCCCCAGGTGTGCGTAGCAAGGTAAGTGCTTTGACACTTCTCTCAGCACTAGAGCCTCGGACACGCTTTTGCCTCCCGATGGCGCATTGCCTGCTCCGCCACGCTGCGAAGCCCTGCTGGGTACGTCAAAAACAGTCGTCCCCTTAGTGCCCCTAGTACGGAGCTTGGATGCGTGGCTTTCACTTCCCAACCAGTTGCGCTGGCTGGCCAGGACCATCCGACTCGTTTATGAAATCCATTTTGCCAGGCCCCCGCCCCCTTTCGCCGGCGTCCGCTTTACCTTGGAGCACGGCGAAGATGCCAACACCCTGCGTGCCAGATTGCGACCCTTCTACTCAAAGACGCTTGTCCCTCCAGCCGAGATGAAGAAGGGTTCCTACAGCCCTTACTTCATCATACCCAAGAAAGGCGGCGGCTTACAACCGATCTTGGACTTGCGAATTTTCAACCGGGCCTTACACAATCTCCCACAAATGCTCACGTAAAGACACATCTTAATTTGAGTCCGGCATTAAGATTGGTTTGCAGCGGTAGACCTGAAGGACGTGTACTTCCACGTCTCGATCTTGCCTTGACACCGACCCTTTCTATGGTTTGCGTATGATGGCCAGGCATATCAGTACAAGGTTCTCTCCTTCGGCATGTCCCTGTCCCCTCGTGTCTTCACGAAGGTCGCAGAGCCCTGCTAAGGGAAGTGGGCATTCACATACTCAACTACCTCGACGACTGGCTCATCCTGGCCCACTCCTGAGAGTTACTATGAGCCCACAGGGACCAGGTGCTCAGGCACCTCAGCTGCCTAGGGCTTCAGGTCAATTGGGAAAAAGCAAGCTCGTCCCGGTTCAGAGCATCTCTTTTCTTGGCATGGAGTTAGACTCAGTCTCAATGGTATCGTGCGCGCAGTCAGTGCTGAAATGCCTCACTTTATTCAAGCCAGGCATGGCGGTTCCTCTAAAACATTTCCAGAGGCTCCTGGGGCATATCACATCCTCTGTGGCGGTCGCACCACTGGGGTTGATGCATATGAGATCTCTTCAGCACTGGCTCCAGACTCGAGTCCCGAGATGGGCATGATGGCACGGCACGCACTGTGTGTTTATCACCCCTGCCTGCCGCAAGACTTTCAAACCCTGTACAGTCCTCTGTTTTCTATGGACAGGAGTCCCCTTACAGCAGGTGTCCCGATGAGTTCTGGTCACCACAGACACCTCCAAACAGGGTTGTGGCGCTGTGTGCAACAGGCATGCAGCTGCTGGCCTCTGGAAAGGACCCTGCTGTGTTGGCACATCAACTGCCAGTTGCTGGCTGTATTTCTTGCCCTACGGAAGCAAGCACATCTTGATCCGTTCAGACAGCACTGCCACGGTAGTGTATATAAATCGTCAAGGTGGCGTGCGCTCCCGTTACATGTCACAACTCACCCACCATCTCCTCCTTTGGAGCCAACAGCGACTCTTTGTGCGCCACTCACTTCCCGGGCAGCCTCAACATGGGAGAATGGTTCGGCAAGGCACAGGTAGACCTGTTCGCTTCCCAAGAAACCTTCCACTGCCCGCTCTGGTACTCCTGAACGGAGGCTCCCCTCGGGACAGACGCGCTGGCACACAGCTGGCTCCGGGGGCTGCGCAAGTACGCATTTCCCCCAGTGAGCCTTTTTGCATGGGTGCTGTGCAAGGTCAAGGAGGATGAGGAGGAACAAGTCATTCTGGTGGCACCCTACTGGCCCACTCGGTCTTGGTTCTCAGATCTCGTGCTCCTCACCACAGCCCCTCCCTGGTGAATTCCCCTGAGGAAGGACCTTCTTTCTTAGTGAGGGGCACCCTCTTGCATCCGCGCCCAGACCTCTGAAACCTCCATGTCTGGCCCCCGGACAGGATGCGGAAGATCTAAGTGGCCTACCACCTGCCATCATAGACATGATCAACCAATCCAGAGCTCCCTCTATCAGGCAACTTCACACCCTGAAGTGCGGCTTGTTCGTGAATTGGTGTTCTTCCCGGTCCGAAGACCTGCAGAGGTGCGCAGTCGGGTCAGTACTCTCATTCCTGCAGGAGAGGTTGGAGGGGAGGCTGTCACCCTCCACCTTGAAGTTGTATGTTGCCTCTATTGCGGCCCACCAAGACGCAGTAGACGGCAAGTCTTTGGGTAAGCACGACTTGATTATCAGGTTCCTTAGAGGCACCAAGCCTGTTCCCCTCCAGGGATCTCTCAGTGGTCCTCTCAGTCCTTCAGAGACCCTCCTTCGAGCTGCTAGAATCAGTCGAGCTCAAGGCCCTCTCCCTGAAGACGGCCCTCCTGATCACGCTCGCTTCCATCAAGAGGGTTGGGGATCTGCAAGTGTTCTCTGTCAGCGACACCTGCCTGGAGTTCGGTCCGGCATACACTCACGTCATCCTAAGGCCGCGACCAGGCTACGTGCCCAAGTTTCGTATGACTTCCTTCAGAGACCAGGTAGTAAACCTGTAAGCGCCGCCCTGGGAGGAGGCAGACCCAGCCCCTTCGTTGCTGTGTCCAGTGGATTCCCTGCGTACTTATGTGGACCGCACGCAGAGCTTTAGACTTTCTGAGCAGCTCTTTGTCTGCTTTGGTGCACAGCGGAAAGGGAACGCTGTCTCCAAACAGAGGCTTTCCCACTGGGTAGCTGACGCCATAAAATTGCCATGAAATATCACACCCAGGCCGTGCCCCCGTGCAGGTTTGCGCACACTTGACGAGAAGCTGCTCCCCGGTCTCCGTGTTGTAGCAACTCCTCCCTCTCAGCAGGTAGGATCTACCACCGCACCATTTTCCACATGTGGCCTGAAAACCCATGTGATGTATTTCACCATTCTTTACCTCCTCAAGCCTGGGTAGGTGTGGTCTCCGCACGGTCTTTTCCCCCTGAAAGAATAGGAACGCCTTCCCCGATGCGTTATAGCATTAAGATGGCCCCAGCCACTTTAACTCTATGCGAGAAACATAGAGAGAGAAAAGGCGTGGCTGCGCGGCTTGCTCCCATGCTTGGCACGTTACCTTGTTACCACGTTACCTCAATATCATAACTGATAACATCATAAGCCTACTGACAATTTATGCCCAAATTATGTCATAATTTAAAGTTTTATACATTGTCCAAATATCGCGGAATATTTTAAGTGCCGGTTGGACACGCACCTGTTCGCCGAACAGATTTCGACGTTTGTTTTTTCACTGTGTGGTTCAGGGCTACCGTATGAACCCTTCCACAACTAAAACAAGTTCAGACAAAGAACTTTCTTATTTTGAGTGCAGGTAAGTGCTCGTTCTCTCGTCAATGTAAATGAATTTACATACTGTATATGTCTGTCACGCCAAACATGAACTCATCGATGTATTTCAATCCGTTTGATTTTTAAGATTTTTCTTTAACAATATTTATTTACAGAGATGTACAGTAGTTTATAAATAAGGTTATGTTGTCACCGATATGTAGTAGTGCGTAAATTATCGAGCAAAGTAGAACTGGGTTCTTTTAAAGTGGATTCATGTGTGAACACCCTTGAACAGTGATTCTGTTCACATTTACACACCATGTTCAGCATGAGAGCTGCTGTTTCATTTAATTTCAGCACTAAGTATACGATATTACATGTTTATCATATAGCTATATGGTCGCTTATTCAAACAGACATGACAATATTTGTCAAAATGATTGCAATATAATTTTATTTTACCAAATCAGGCAGTCCTATTAGTAATGTGAGGAAATACGCTGGGTGTACATTTATTTTGTACTGTATGTATGTATATATATATATATACTGTATATACAGTAGGCTTTATTTAATGTGCATTCATACGTGCACTCTCATATTTAGACAAACATATGCACAACTCACACATACCGTTACAGTAAGAATACGAAAGCTGTCTGTGATCACACTTCTACAGAATCACACACACACACACACACACACACACAGCTAATCTGCTGGTTACCATGACAATAATTATAGATCTCTGTAACCGTGTGTTAAGCGATGGCTCGAGGGAGAGAAAGCACTTTGGCCGACCACCTCTCTCTTTCCCTATTTATTTTTTCTTTTGCTTTATACTCGTTCTCATTTAATACTAAGGATGTCTGTCCACAAATTGATGGCTTATGTTGTCATGGAAACTGTAAGTCGTTGTGCCACTGCACCCCCCTGTGTGACGATTGGTTTGTTCCGGGTTGGGTCGTGTAGCGCTGCTGTGGACTGAACCATCATGAGCACTGTGTGTAACAGCACACAAAAAAAGGTTGTTCAGACTCTTTTTTTGGCACCGTACGTTTGCCTGTGTGATTATCTACAGCAGAGAACAGCGTGAATGGTTTGTAAGGGCCAGAATTCGACTATATGAGTCTGTATGATACATGTTTAAATGAAACCTGATTAGTGTGGATGTGAGTTGTAGCACCAAGCATGTGCACCGCATCAGTTTATGGACAGCATCATTGATTATAACTGATAATAAAAGCACTTTACTTTAAATTTTAATACATTTTAAATGTGCATAATCATATTACAGATACATTTATTAATTGAATTATTACATATCTGTTACATTATCAGTCTTGACTTTCAAAGAATCCTTGAAAGGGTTGGGGGGGGGGGGGGGGGGGGGGGGGTAGAGGGACTGATAAATAGCGAATTATTCTTTGATTTCATGTTCACTAATATTTAATGAAAAGTGGAGCCTTAATTGGTAAACTTTAAATGTGATTTTCATCAAAACATCCATCCATCCATCCATCCATCGTCGAAAGGCGGGGTACACCCTGGACAGGTCGCCAGTCCATCGCAGGGCCACACATATACAGACACTCACACTCACATCCTCACCTAGGGCAATTTTTTTGGAGACACCAATTAACCTAGCCTGCATGTCTTTGGATGGTGGGAGGAAGCCAGAGCACCCAGTGAGAACCCACGCAGACACGGGGAGAACATGCAAACTCCACACAGAAAGGCCGGGGCAACCGGGGTTTGAACCCACGACCTTCTTGCTGTGAGGCGACAGTGCTAACCGCTGCACCACCGTGCCGCCCTCATCAAAACATGCCTTTAGTAAAAGTAATCGGATTAGATTACCTAAAAGCGTAATATAAAAGATTACTATAAATTAGAGGTCGACCGATTGTGACTTTTGCCGACACGATAACAAAGGTCGTGGAAAGGTGGATAACCCGTTAATCAGACGATAGATATTAAAATCGATTTATAAAATGTTTCAGAAATGTCTTTGTCTGTCGGCATTGATTTTTGCAAATTAACTGATAGTTCCAAAGAGCAACTATCGGCACCGATTAATTGGTAAAACCGATATATCGGTCTACCTGTACTGTATGTTACTAATTACAATTTTATTTGTGTCATTTGTAATCAGCACCGGATGACATAATAAATTAAAAAACTATTGGCAACTATCTGGATTAATTTTTGCAGATAACCGATAGTTCAAAAGAGCACCTATCGGCACCGATTGATCAGTAAAACCGATATATCGGTCTACCTCTACTGTACGTTACTAATTACAATTTTAGGTGAGTAATTTGTAATCAGCACCAGATTACATAATAAATAAAAAACATATCAGCAACTATCGGAATAAATTTATTTTGGATAACCGATAGTTCCAAAGAGCAACTATCAGCACAGATTAATCGGTAAAACCGATATATCATCTACCGCTACTGTACGTTACTAATTACAATTTTAGATGTGTAATTCGTGTAATTTGTAATCAGAACCAAATTACATTCCAGACGTATTATAACAAACACTATATACACAAACTTGCAGGGGCGCATTTACGCACGGGCTGAAGCCCAGGGGACCACAAATCCCATGGGGCCCTGTGGGAGGAGCTTGTTTAAATGGGGCAGATGTACCTTAAAGCACCCCTGCAAACTTGAATGAATGTTGCATTTATAAAGAGCTTTTACAGACACAACATTCAAAGCGCTTTAAACAGTGAGCAGGGGACTCAAACTTGTCATAAAATTAAACTATAGAACTGTGAGCCTTTGTTACACTTCAGAACATTTCTACCTGATCTTACCCCTGAAAATGAGTTTTGTTGGTGCAACCTAACAAGCTGTTATTTAAGACATTATAAATTATATTTTGCACTTGGAACAGGAACCAGTCTCATAGCAACTGTTAAAGGGATGTTCCCACACTATGTATTCAAGTACAGTAGCCTAGGGTTTGTGTGTGTGTGTCAGTGTAAGATGAAGATGAGGAAGACGATGATGATGCGCGCGCGGTCCACCCACGCAGGATCTCTCCTGCCTCGCGCGCTGCGCGTCTGATCCTCGCGCTCAGTTTCACATTTATATTCGATAATGAAGATGATGATGATTATGCTGGAGTAACGGGATGAAGATCGCATCGATCACATCTTTAACATGACAAACCCGCAGCGCGCGCTTCTGTCGCATTTGCCTCGGAGCGAACGATGAGCGCCGGCAGGGATCCGCGCGTTACCCTGGAAACGGCTGCGGAGCGCCGGAGACTCGAGCGAGCGCAGGCCGAGCAGAGTGAAGCGACAGGCGGACTGAAGCGAGAGGAAGAGCCGTTGCGGGACGCGGAGCTCCAGGGAGAGATTCATGCACCTGCTATTGTTTTGTTAGTTTAACTGGAGACGAGGCTTTAATTGTGCATTAATTATGCATGAAATATCCATGATACCCAGAAGGAATTAACTGACGTTTCACTCTTTTAAATAAGCCAATTATGAAGATGTGCAGTGCATGCTGCAAACTCCACTGCATCAGTCGTGCATGTGATGGAATAAGAGACAGAATTGTGCAGTGACGGTGCTGCAGGATAGAGTGAAACACTGATCTGAGGACAGTGAGAATGACAAACACTGGTGATGATGGAGTGATAGTTTAGGGACAGCCTGAAGATTTTCAGAAAGTTTCAGTACTGGACAGACACACACAGACAGACATTTAGTCAGAGAGAGAGACATACTGAGGCCTGACGCCTCCGGTCTCTCTTCTTTGGTAAGTAAAACATAAGATTTTTTTTGAGGAAACCAAAAGAATGGTCAAAAATTATATTTAATATGACTAACTAAACCTTAAGTAATTTAGGTTACAATAGCACATGTAATTTTATGGGACAGGTGAGGTAGAAATAGTCAATAAAGAGTTTGTCCCAGGCAAGGGTGCAGATTTGGCCTGAATATTAGGGGGGTTGTAGGGTTGTAACGTGAAGCATCTGCATGTTTCCATTGATTATGGTATAAATATTGTGTGTGGGGGGGCACTTTCTTTTTTTGCTTATCCCCCCTGGAAACTACACCCCTGGTCCCAGGCCAGTCTGGTTCCGGGAGTAAAAATCGCATTAGTTTTGTCCATAGACTTATGAAACTTCTAAAACAGACGCACCATGAGCTCTGAGGTTGTTCATTGATGTTATATGCTTCCATTGAAGCCATCAGTCTGTGCTAATTTAACTCCACTGTTTAAAAATCGTGCTAGATAGCGTAAATCTTTGTAAAAAGGGATGGACTGGCCATCAGGAGCACTGGGACTTTTCCCGGTGGGCCAGTCAAGTAGTGGCAATGTTTTGCACCCGTTGATTTCCACCTGTGCACCTACAGAATTGCCCCACTCTTACTTAGCGCTAGTGATGGGACGGTATGGTTATTTCACAGTTCAGTTCAATATATGATATGAAGTTCACACTTCGATATAATCTTAATTTGATATAATAACACTGACAAAATATTACAGAAAATGTTTTGATTTCTGAAAAAAAACATGATTATAATTTCTCATCAAAATACATTTCTTTAATATACAATATACAGATATTTTCAATTGAAGTCAGAAGTTTACATACACGTAGGTTGAAGTCACTAAAACTCATTTTTAACCACTCCACAGATTTCATATTAGCAAACTATAGTTTTGGCAAGTCGTTTAGGACATCTACTTTTGAGTACTTTATCCAGCAATGGTTTACAGACCGATTGTTTCACTTTTAATTGACTATAACACAATTCCAGTGGATCAGAAGTTTACATACACTAAGTTAACTGTGCCTTTAAGCAGCTTGGAAAATTCCAGAAAATTATGTCAAGCCTTTAGACAATTTGTCAATTAGCTTCTGATAGGAGGTGTACTGAATTGGAGGTGCACCTGTGGATGTATTTTAAGGCCTTCAAACTCAGTGCCTATTTGCTTGACATCATGGGAAAATCAAAAGAAATCAGCAAAGACCTCAGAAAACAAGGACCTCCACAAGTCTGGATCATCCTTGGGAGCAATTTCCAAACACCTGAAGGTGCCACATTCATCTGTACAAACAATAGTACACAAGTATAAACACCATGTGACCACACAGCCATCACACCGCTCAGGAAGGAGACGCCATCATGTGACCACACAGTCATCATACCGCTCAGGAAGGAGACGCCATCATGTGACCACACAGTCATCATACCGCTCAGGAAGGAGACGCCATCATGTGACCACACAGCCATCATACCGCTCAGGAAGGAGACGCCATCATGTGACCACACAGCCATCATACCGCTCAGGAAGGAGACGCCATCATGTGACCACACAGCCATCACACCGCTCAGGAAGGAGACGCCATCATGTGACCACACAGTCATCATACCGCTCAGGAAGGAGACGCCATCATGTGACCACACAGCCATCATACCGCTCAGGAAGGAGACGCCATCATGTGACCACACAGCCATCACACCGCTCAGGAAGGAGACGCCATCATGTGACCACACAGTCATCATACCGCTCAGGAAGGAGATGCCATCATGTGACCACACAGCCATCACACCGCTCAGGAAGGAGACGCCATCATGTGACCACACAGTCATCATACCGCTCAGGAAGGAGATGCCATCATGTGACCACACAGCCATCATACCGCTCAGGAAGGAGACGCCATCATGTGACCACACAGCCATCACACCGCTCAGGAAGGAGACGCCATCATGTGACCACACAGTCATCATACCGCTCAGGAAGGAGACGCCATCATGTGACCACACAGTCATCATACCGCTCAGGAAGGAGACGCCATCATGTGACCACACAGTCATCATACCGCTCAGGAAGGAGACGCCAACATGTGACCACACAGTCATCATACCGCTCAGGAAGGAGACGCCATCATGTGACCACACAGTCATCATACCGCTCAGGAAGGAGACGCCATCATGTGACCACACAGTCATCATACCGCTCAGGAAGGAGACGCCATCATGTGACCACACAGTCATCATACCGCTCAGGAAGGAGACGCCATCATGTGACCACGCAGTCATCATACCGCTCAGGAAGGAGACGCCATCATGTGACCACGCAGTCATCATACCGCTCAGGAAGGAGACGCCATCATGTGACCACACAGTCATCATACCGCTCAGGAAGGAGACGCAATCATGTGACCACACAGTCATCATACCGCTCAGGAAGGAGACGCCAACATGTGACCACACGGTCATCATACCGCTCAGGAAGGAGACGCCATCATGTGACCACACGGTCATCATACCGCTCAGGAAGGAGACGCCATCATGTGACCACACGGTCATCACACCGCTCAGGAAGGAGACGCCATCATGTGACCACACAGCCATCATACCGCTCAGGAAGGAGACGCCATCATGTGACTACACAGCCATCATACCGCTCAGGAAGGAGACGCCATCATGTGACTACACAGCCATCATACCGCTCAGGAAGGAGACGCCATCATGTGACCACACAGCTGGAGGAAACAGGTGGACGAGTATCTAGATCCACAGTAAAACGAGTCCTATATTGACATAACCTGAAAGGCTGCTCGGCAAGGAAGAAGCCACTGCTCCAAAACCACCATAATAAAGCCAGACTACAGAGTGCACATGGGGACAAAGATCTTACTTTTGGGGAAATGTCCTCTGGTCTGATGAAACAACATGACCATAATGATCATCGTTATGTTTGGAGGAAAAAGGGTGAAGAACACCATCCCAACCGTGAAGCATGGGGGGTGCAGCATCATGTTGTGGGGGTGTTTGCTGCAGGAGGGACTGGTGTACTTCATGGCATCATGAGGAAGGAAAATTATGGGATATATTGAAGCAACATCTCAATACATCAGACAGGAAGTTAAAGCTCAGTCACAAATGGGTCTTCCAAATGGACAATGACCCCAAGCACACCTCCAAAGTTGTGGCAAAATGGCTTAAGCACAACAAAGTCAAGGTATTGAAGTGGCCATCACAAAGTCCTGACCTCAATCCGATTGAATATTTGAGGGCAGAACTGAAAAAGTGTGATCAAGGAGGCCGACAAACCTGACTCAGTTACACCAGTTCTGTCTGGAGGAATGGGACAAAATTCCAGCATCTTATTGAGAAAAGCTTGAGGAAGGATTCCAAAAACATTTAAGTTAAACAATTTTAAGGCAATGATATCAAATACTAAGCAAGTGTATGTAAACTTCTGACCCCCTGGGAATGTGATGAAAGAAATAAAAGCTGAAATAAATCATTCTCTCTACTATCATTCTGACATTTCACATTCTTAAAATAAAGTAGTGATCCGATCTGACCTGAGACAGGGAATGTTTTGTGAAAAAATGAGTTTAAATGTATTTGGCTACGGTGTATGAAAACTTCTGACTTCAACTGTATATATATATATATATATAAGGCCAAAGTTTAAATAATAAGAGTTTCTCTATAAGAAAACATCACAAACTAATAATTGTTCATAAATGAGCTATAATCAGTCTGATCAGATGCAGAACAAACAACAGATCTGAACTGTGTGAAATTTATATTTATATTTTAATCATTTGTTTGTCATCATTATTATGATAAAAATTTTACTTTATAAAAATACAGAAACTCCACATTATATTAATGACATGAGCTGTCACAGTTTGATATAATGTGTACATTACATTATATTGAGTTTATTTTCATTTGTATAAGAAATGCTAATTATGTTACTGTCACTTTAAGAGTTTATCGAGTGGGTCACGGTGTCCCGCTGCAGCGAACATTAACGAGGATCTCTCGGTTTCTTTAGCGCATACATGCTGCGTGAGATTTATATTATATGACTGTAAAGAACAGATGATATTTAGACACATTATTTAATAAAAGTGGAGTCGCCTCATCTTTGATGGACACACATTACACGGAGGAAACGATTCGCTTTAATCTCAAGTACTTTTCATCAAATCAAGGAGATTTTCCAGGTATTCCAGTTCTTATATTTCGAAACACTAAATTCAAGCACATAAAGGACCTCGTGTGAACCCTGTAAACAGTGTAGAAGCGCAGAACATGATCAAGCGATGGAGAGATTATGATGATTTCATTTATGATCACATGGACAGAAAACAATGTTGCAAATTTTTAAATATCGATTGATGCCACGATATGACTTGTCTTTTTTTTTTTTGGTTCGCAATATTTTGAAATTCAATATATTGTCCCATATCTACTAAACGCTTCCATTTACTGCTGCACATGGGAAACACAAAATACTCCAAAAGTGTGACAAAACGGCACAACCCGATTAAACCGGACACTATAGGCAAAAAGGTGATTGAGAACGAAAGGATGAAAAATATGTATTTATTTGTCATGTTAGGCCAGCAGAGACGGGTTGCTGGCCCTGAGAATTCACCACAGGTGTTGTTATCTTTTAAAATTATTTTTAAACATTATTTGAAAGGATTTTGTTTTTTCAGGTTAATTGAATCAAGGCCATTTTTGGCTTTTCAAATTATTTCTCAAATGTCCTCGCGGGCCTTGTACGGCCCTGAGGCCTGACGTTCCCCACCCCTGGTTTAGGTTTAAGGTTTAGGGTTGGGAGGTCGGTTTTGTTGATTTAAAACTCAACCTTAAAAACCTCATCTGTTTGGGAGAACATTTAACTCTCTTTTAACGCCACACAGTGGACATTTCACCTCAGAACTACAAGAACATAATATCATTTTGCAAAAATGCCGCCACAGTCACATAATTTTCAGCAGTTACAGAAATACTCAAACCAGCCTGTCTGGCACCAACAATCATGCATGCGATCATCTAATCAGCCAATCATGTGCCAGCAGTGGATAAAATCATGCAGATACGGATCAGGAGCTTCAGTTAATGTTCACATCAACCATCAAAATGGGCAAAAATGTGATGTCAGTGATTTGGAGCGTGGCATGATTGTTGGTAACAGACGGGCTGGTTTGAGTATTTCTAGAATTGACTCAGAATGAAAAACAAAACATGTCCAGTGAGGGGCAGTTCTGCGTATGAAACACAAAACACGTCCAGTGAGGGGCAGTTCTGCGTATGAAACACAAAACATGTCCAGTGAGGGGCAGTTCTGCGTATGAAACACAAAACACGTCCAGTGAGGGGCAGTTCTGCGTATGAAAAACAAAACATGTCCAGTGAGGGGCAGTTCTGCGTATGAAACACAAAACACGTCCAGCGAGGGCCAGTTCTGCGTATGAAACACAAAACACGTCCAGCGAGGGGCAGTTCTGCGTATGAAACACAAAACACGTCCAGCGAGGGGCAGTTCTGCGTATGAAAAACAAAACATGTCCAGTGAGGGGCAGTTCTGCGTATGAAACACAAAACATGTCCAGTGAGGGGCAGTTCAGCGTGTGAAACACAAAACACGTCCAGTGAGGGGCAGTTCAGCGTGTGAAACACAAAACACGTCCAGTGAGGGGCAGTTCTGCGTATGAAACACAAAACACGTCCAGCGAGGGGCAGTTCTGCGTATGAAACACAAAACACGCCCAGTGAGGGGCAGTTCTGCGTATGAAAAACAAAACACGTCCAGCGAGGGGCAGTTCTGCGTATGAAACACAAAACACGTCCAGTGAGGGGCAGTTCTGCGTATGAAAAACAAAACATGTCCAGTGAGGGGCAGTTCTGCGTATGAAAAACAAAACATGTCCAGTGAGGGGCAGTTCTGCGTATGAAACACAAAACATGTCCAGTGAGGGGCAGTTCAGCGTGTGAAACACAAAACACGTCCAGTGAGGGGCAGTTCAGCGTGTGAAACACAAAACACGTCCAGTGAGGGGCAGTTCTGCGTATGAAACACAAAACACGTCCAGTGAGGGGCAGTTCTGCGTATGAAACACAAAACACGTCCAGTGAGGGGCAGTTCAGCGTGTGAAACACAAAACACGTCCAGTGAGGGGCAGTTCAGCGTGTGAAACACAAAACACGTCCAGTGAGGGGCAGTTCTGCGTATGAAACACAAAACACGTCCAGTGAGGGGCAGTTCTGCGTATGAAACACAAAACACGTCCAGTGAGGGGCAGTTCTGCGTATGAAACACAAAACACGTCCAGCGAGGGGCAGTTCTGCGTATGAAACACAAAACACGTCCAGCGAGGGGCAGTTCTGCGTATGAAACACAAAACACGTCCAGCGAGGGGCAGTTCTGCGTATGAAACACAAAACACGTCCAGCGAGGGGCAGTTCTGCGTATGAAACACAAAACACGTCCAGCGAGGGGCAGTTCTGCGTATGAAACACAAAACACGTCCAGCGAGGGGCAGTTCTGCGTATGAAACACAAAACACGTCCAGCGAGGGGCAGTTCTGCGTATGAAACACAAAACACGTCCAGCGAGGTGCAGTTCTGCGTATGACACACAAAACACGTCCAGCGAGGGGCAGTTCTGCGTATGACACACAAAACACGTCCAGTCAGGGGCAGTTCTGCGTATGACACACAAAACACGTCCAGTGAGGGGCAGTTCTGCGTATGACACACAAAACACGTCCAGTCAGGGGCAGTTCTGCGTATGAAACACAAAACACGTCCAGTCAGGGGCAGTTCTGCGTATGACACACAAAACACGTCCAGTGAGGGGCAGTTCTGCGTATGACACACAAAACACGTCCAGTGAGGGGCAGTTCTGCGTATGAAACACAAAACACGTCCAGTGAGGGGCAGTTCTGCGTATGAAACACAAAACACGTCCAGTCAGGGGCAGTTCTGCGTATGACACACAAAACACGTCCAGTGAGGGGCAGTTCTGCGTATGAAACACAAAACACGTCCAGTCAGGGGCAGTTCCGCGTATGAAACACAAAACACGTCCAGTGAGGGGCAGTTCTGCGTATGAAACACAAAACACGTCCAGTCAGGGGCAGTTCTGTGTATGAAACACTTGTTAATGAGATCAACAGAGATTGGTCAGACTGGTCTGGACTGATAAAGTCTTCAGTAACTCAGATAACCGCTCTGTACAAGAATATCATCTCTGAATGCGGGTTGGTGCTGTTTTGGCGGCACAATGGAGATCTACACAATATTAGGCAGGTGGTTTTAATGTTTTGGCTGATCGGTGTATATATAAAATCAAGCTTTTGACACATAGGACAATTGAGGGACTGTACACATATATTACACAAGGTGCAAACATTCGTTGATGCTCAAGAAGGCTCAAGAATACACTACTATATGCATACTATACTTTATGTAAATATCTGTAATGTAGATTCTGAAGAGCAGAACTAAATAACAAAATCTTTTATATTTGGATAAATTATGAAAGGGGTGTGAACATTTATGAGACACAAGGGAATGCAAACTTATATTAAGATGAATGGGTTATCAGCTGACTTCCTTTTCTTCTGCTTTCTATCTTGTTTCTGAACAGCAATCTAAATCGAGCAATTCTGTGAATTAGCGACTAAAAACAGGCATTTGGCTCTTTAATGTTTCAGTTTAGGTGCCAATGGCTCTTAAGGCATTTTTTTTGGTCTGGAGCCCTGGTATATGTAGTGTTTAGTATAATAATTCTGAAATATAATCTGGTGCTTATTCCAAATTGTGCAAATAAAATTGTAATGACTAACGTACAGTAGAAGCAAGCCAATATATCGGTTTTACCGATCAATCGGTGCCGATAGTTGTTCTTTGGAACTATCGGTTATCTGCAAAAATCTATTCTGATAGTTGCCAATAGTTTTTTATTTATTATGTCATCTGGAGCTGATTACAAATGACACAACAAAAATTGTAAGCAGTAACATACAGTAGAGGTAGACGATATATATCGGTTTTACCGATCAATCGGTGCCGATAGTTACACAGTGGATATTTCACCTCAGAACTGCTGTGATGTGTGCAATAAACTCTGTAATATCGTTTAGCAAAAATGTCACCAGTCACATAATTTTCTCTCATTTTGAGTACAATATCTATAAATGTATTTTGAAACACTTCTTATCCAGTATTTATGAATGACTGGAAAAGTCATTGAAAAACCATAAAACTTAATTGGTGTGGCTGAATACCAAAATGCTCACAGATATACTGTGCATCCCTATAATTATAAACCCAAATGTTTATATCTGGACATATCTGGACATTAATGTTTTCAGTCTGTCATGAAGAGTTTCAGTTTGTGTTCTTCAATATGAATGTGCTCCTGCAGACATTCACACTGATGTGAGATATATTATTCATATATGATCTTTGCTAACTTCTATGTTTGTATCTCTTGAATATTCTGAAGCCCATGAGCTGCTACTCAAAACCACCCACACCGAGACCCTTCTTCCAGCAAACATATCTGTGTGTGTTGATATCAGTGATGCTTTCAGCAATGCCCACCCACACACACACACACACTTCAGCCTGACACTGCATTAACATCGAGGATTGTGTGTGTGTGTGTGGGTGTGTTTGTGTGTGTGTGTGTGTGTGTCTGTGTGTGTGTGTGTTTAATGCGCGACCCGATCACACTCGGGCGAATAGAACGTGTTATTTAGACTCCGGCTCTGAGGTTTTTATGACTAATTAAAATATTTCTGCTCCTGTATGTATGAAGCTGCCTTGTGTGATTGTGTTACTTGTGTGTTTTGTGTGTGCTCCGATTATCAATTTTGCTTAAATGGAGGCAGTTTCCATGACAACCAAACAAAGACCTTGAATTGAGAGCAAAACTTACTTGAAGAATTTAAAGAGAAAATACAGCGAGATTGCATTGATTAATATGTATGTGTGTTTCTGTATGTTGTGAGTCTCAGCTCTCTAGTACCGGATCAGATATCAGATCATACAGGATTCATATCACTAGATTATTGAATGGGATCTTTTCAAATTAGTGAAATATAAGTGAATCTCAACAACAACAAAAAAAATTGTCAAGAACATGTCCAGCTCATATTTCACCCCAGAAATATGCTACGCTACGCATGCTATGTCTACGCAGTAACGCACTCAACAAGTCACGTGATAAAATGCGCGGATTGACGGTGTCAGACGTGGAGGCAACTGAGATTCGTCCTCTGCCGCCAGGATTGAGGGACTACGCCACCACGAGGACTTGGAGCGCATTGGGAATTGGCGTTCCAGATTGGGGAGAAAAAAATATTGAAATCACAATATGGCTTTGTGTGATTATTAAACCTTTAAAAGGCTGCTACAGTCAATCTGTGTGAGCAAGCGGCGCCCTCTAATGGTCTGCACTTTTGATTTTTCCTTGATGTGGTTGACATTTACGTGGAATTCCTAACATATGCATATGTGGCAGGGCGGAGGGTGGAGTCGGGTCATGATTATACACACCCGGTCCCGTATCAGGCTAATCAAGCCTCCGAGAGGGATAAAGGCCGACTGCAGAGGATGGTGCGGGAGAGAGAGATTGTTTACGGACATGTCCTTCATGTGTCTGTTTGTCTTTTAAGTTCCTCATTAAAATATTATTTGCATCGTCAAGCCGGTTCTCGCCTCCTCCTTTCCATTGAACTCCTTTACACTGGTGCCGAAACCCGGGAAGGAGGAGGGTTACGCCGTAGTAGAGTTCTCGCCACTACCGTCCACCACAACGGAGCAGCCGCGGCCGTCTGCCGGGGGACGAGGAGCCCAGCCGCCTGGAAACGGAGGAACGGCTGCCAAATGCAAGGGGAGAAAGGGCTCCTAGCCGACTGCCTGGAGTGGTCAGGGCCGCTGCCAGGGGCGGAGGAGTCCCCTTTCAGCCGCTGAAATGCGGTGGGGTCTGAGACCGCCGACCGCGAGCGGGGAGGGGCTCGGAGACCGACCGCCTGGAGCTGGAGAGCCGCTGCCAGGGGCGGGGGAGTGTACGTCATGCCGGAGGCTCCCCAGCCTGAGAGAACGAGGGAGGAATGTGGCAGGGCAGAGGGCGGGGCCTCCTCCTTTCCATTGAACTCCTTTACAGCATAATATTAATTTGTGATGTTCTATCATATACAGTACATACTGCAAATTATTGTTTGATCCACCTTGATGGCATTTGTAATAATTACTCACTCGCACGTGAGCGACACTGAGAGACAGGAGTATGAATTATCCAAATGTTGAATTCCTTTGCAGCTGCATGCCAAATCTTGAAGTGTGACTAAACAGTGCTAGTCAGCAGAAGCGTGCAGCCCTGACAAGACCTTCACATGACCACCGCTCATCACGAGCCGCTCAATGCGTGACACACATCCGGTTTAGTGGCGCTGCAGTGGAAGGTCGTGTGAGTAAAACATGTCTGCTTTGCGTTGGTCGCGCTGTGCGGTTGAGCAGATGACAGCGTACATTCAGAACAATAGCGTACTTACCTGGTGTAAATAAATAGTTACGCTGAGATTATCAAGCTAGCATTCACGGTCCTTAACGTTCCACACACACACACAAGACAGTGACTCTCAAATCAACATCATTCAAAGGACACTCAGCCAGTGTTTCCTCATTACAGATGTTTTCTCAATGAAATCACTGTAGTTACCTTATAAAAGCTGTTTTATTCTGCATGGACCGGCTCTGTCTGTCTGTCTGTCTGTCTGTCTGTCTTTTTCTTTCTTTTTCTTTCTTTTTGGAGGAGGTTTGGCACTGGGGTTTACAGGGGAATTTAAAAATGTCACTTCATGTCTGAAAAGACCATCTAAAAACCATCTGGTTGGCTGGTTTTAGCTGGTCGCCCAGCCTAGCCAGGCTGGTCAGTTAACTGGTTTCAGATGGGTTTGAACACTTTGTAGCTGGTCAGGATGGGAGACCAATTAAGACCAGCTAAGATCAGCTAAGGCCTATCTTATGCTGGTTTTAGCTGGTCTTTTCAGTAGAAAATGGCTTTGCAAGGAAACATGATGAAGTATGTCATACAATAATATGGTAGCCTACCATCCATGTTTTTATAGGCATATAACGCAACATTTAATTTTATACGATATGTAACGGGGGTCCTGGCTCCCTCTAAGGGGTCCTTGGTCTGAAAATGGTTGAAGACCCCTGAATTAAACTAATAGTACACAAACTAACATGAACTACCCCGTTTTACTCGTGATTTGTGTTAAAGTGAATAAAAGTCATTGATGTTGTGTTCATTTCAACTGAAACTGATATGAACAACGAGATGTTTCATTGGCATGAATATAACGTTAAAAGTGTTCCTTTTATTTGGTGTGAAATATGAGCTGGGCATGTTCTTGAGAGTTTTGTGAGATTGACCCATTTAAATGATCCTCTAAAATGAGCAAAGAACAACAAGATTCTGCTGTAAATGAATGTGAGAGATGATCGTTGACGCTGAAAATAGAGGGATGTGTGCGTTTGCATTTGGATTTGAGTGTCTTTATCTTTTAAGAAGAAGAATTTAAACACACAGCTGCAAGAAACTGAAATTAAATTTGGCAATTTACATCATTGAACTGAATTCCTGCCTGTAGAAGATTATGAGTATAATTATATGTATAATATTATATGTATAAGTAGAAGTTCATGTATGAAGACATATTTAAGACCAAAAAATAAAAGCAGAACACACATTTCCAGTGTGGAAAGTCATTCCAATGTTTATGCCACTGTACTCACATGAGACAGCAGCAGATGAGGAAAACACAAATACTACAGCTGAAGAACGGACATTTGACAAATAAGGACGTCCAAGGTGATACAAATTAGAATTCTAGCATCAAATTTGTAGAAATGTAATATATTTGTCCATGTTGGTTTCATAATTAAGTAATATATATATATATATATATATATTATTATTATTATTTTATGTATATTATTTTTTGCGTTACAAATATTAAAAAGTTTTTTCATGGTTAGTCCATTTGCGAATAGAAGAGGAGAATAGCTGGGGTGACTGGGATCATGTACATGTCCTGTAGGTTTGGTAGCTTGCCACCTGTGATGAGTTACAACCTCCTCTCTGTACACATCTGATATAAGACCAAGAATACCATTAAACAGCCTCCTCTGTCCACCTGTTCTGACCAGATGATGGAGAAGGGGATGTTTTCTTTGACCAGCTGTATAAAACACTTGATTAATGAGGTGAGTGAAACTGGGCGATACTCCCTCAAGCAAACTCTTGTTATCTTCAATTTTGGACTGGTTCAGCGAGATGTTGAATATGTCCAAGAAAACATCTGGCAGTGGATTGGCTTCTGAGCCAGAGGCTTCGATCACATCTGGACTGTAAACACTAATGCTGTCATTACTCATAAAATCAACTAAAAATCAACTTTTCTTAATTAAACAGTACTTGAGAAGTTTTGGGCTCATAACTCAAATATCTGTTACTGGAACTTATTTATTTAAAAAAATCCATATTTGTTAATAACTCAAATAATTTAAATCTCACCTTGAATTATTTAATTATGTGTCCTTGGTCAAAGGGAACATACGAGGGCATTTAAATAGATGTTATATATATATATAGGCTATTATTGTGAGAATCAAACATCCAATGCTTCTTTTGCCTTGTTGATTCTGAAAACTGAACCAAAAAGACAAACACACACACAGGTGTTGGACAGCTGTCGGTAAATCTCTCTCTGTCACACTGCCATCTTCAATCAGCCTTTATCCCTCTCGGGGGCTAATTAGCCTGATTAGGGGCCGGGTGTGCGTAATCATGACCTGGCCCCGCCCTCCACACTGCCACATTCCTCCCTCGTTCTCTCAGGCCGGGGAGCCATCTGCCGGCAGGTCATCCCCGTCTACCTGGAAGAGGGAGGCGACAAGGGGAGGGAAACAAAAAAAAGTGTGGCACCTACGTGCCGTAATGGTGATCATGCCAAATTAACAAAACATTTTAAAAAAGAGAGAGAAAGGCCAACACGGAGCGGCAGTGGGAGAGAGAGAGGAGAGAGAAATTAGTCCTCGGCCACTCCTCCACCCTCCAATGGACGACAGCTGCGCTGCGGCGGATCGGAGGCATTCTTCCGGCCCCTGGCGGACAGACTGCCCTGCTGCGTTCTCGGGAAACAGAAGGGGTCTTCCCCGCCCCTGGCAGTGGCCTTGACCGCTCCAGGCGGTCGGCTAGGAGCCCCTTCTCCCTTTGCGGTCGGCGGTCATTCCTCCGCTTCCAGGCAGCCGTGCTCCTACATCCTCCGGCGGATGGACGCGGCTGCTCCGTTGGGGTGGATGGTAGTGGCGAGGACTCTACTATGGCGCATCCCTCCTCCTTCCCATATTTCGGCACCAGTGTAAAGGGGGTTCAAGGGAAAGGAGGAGGCGAGAACCGGCTTGACAATGTAAATAATAGTTTAATATAAAACTGAACCAAAAAGACAAACACACACACAGGTGTCGGACAGCTGTCCGTAAATCTTTCTCTCTGATGCACTGCCGTCTTTGGTCGGCCTTTATCCCTCTTGAGGGCTAATTGGGGGCCGGGTGTGCGTAATCTCGATCCGACCCCGCCCTCCGCCCTGCCACACTGATATATCGCTTTTATTGCTTTGTTCTGTGACGTGTTTCAAGTGTACTGCATCTATAGCCAACATTTGGTAAGCGATCATTTTCACGATCAAACTTCGTGAGTTGGATTGTAATGATGAATCATTTCATATTGCTGCGCTGCTATATTTATAAATGTTGGTTATTATGTATAAACGTAAATTCTCCACAGGCTGGTAAATGTTGATATTTCACTCAGCAGTGATTGAGTAATATAGTGATGAATAAATTCAACATCGAGAGCTTTTCACTGTATTGAGAGTCAAAGTTTGGTTTGACTCGTTCTGTGGTCAAAATCGGTACTGTCTCTTTAAGAAAACCTGCAGTTCTGTGAAGAGCATCTGCAAATGAGCGCATATTAATGAGAGATGACTGGAATGGCTCCTTATTCTCATCCGTGCTATGTGAGATTATAATTAAATCCACACAATCTATTTGTCACTGAATAATGTCTCTTTTAATATCCTTTCTGTTCTTTACAGTCAGTTGTTGATTAATAACAACCAAATATATTGCTGCAAGCAGTGATTAACGGGGTTCAAGCTTTTAAGATTCTTTAAGTGCATATGTAACCGATATTAAGTATTCATTTAGACAGTCAGTTTGCAACTAAAACAATGATAAAGTGCCTTAATTTTCAGAAACATCGGGTTAGATAGCACAGAGATATGGTGTTTTTACATTTCTGACTATTATAGCATCAGCAAGAAGCAGAAGTACCCAATGTTTTTCATGTGTCCTCAGATTGACCTCCTTCATAAGTGTTTTAAATTTGGTGATGATATCTCATTCCGTTCAAGAGTTTTATCCATTTAAAGAAAAAGTGGCCACCCCCACTTTTGGTAATTATTGACAACTCCAGGGAACCTTTCTGCACTGGTTTGGTTCCAATCGGTTGAACGGACTAGGACTAGTCTAGACTAACAAATAGCTGCCTAGAGCTGATTGGTTGCCATGTTTTTCAAGATATGTGACCGTCCTCATAGACCTTGATGGCACCTTGGACAAAGACACTGCATGCAGAATTTCAAGTTGATCGGACCAACGGTTCCAAAGTAGAGCCATTTTTAGATTTTTAGTTGTTATAGTGCCACCAAGAGGCAGAGGCGTGCAATTGTTGGTGTGCGTCCTCAGAATGACCCCATACAGAAGTCTACCAAATTTGGTGATAATATCTCAATCCTTCTAAAAGTTATAACCATTATACTCCAAGTGGCCAGGCCCACTATGTATGTTTTGGCATACAGATTGACAATAAATCAAACGTTCCTTTAATTCCTTTATTATCTTTTCATATTGGGTCTGCTGAATCTTTCTGCACTGGTTTGGTTCTGATTGGGGCGAATGGCCTAGGACGAGTTATTCAAACAATCCAAAAAAGCTGGAAAACGAGGGGGTGGACCCAAAAAATCACTTGGCCAGAGCTTAAAAGACTCAAGGAATCAAAGGAAAAAAGAATTGTGTTTCTTGCACTAAAGGTTCAATAGTTATGGCCCAAAATGTCATATTTGTTTGTTCACTATAGCGCCACCTATGGGCCGATTGGTACCAGCCGGAGTACTAACATCCCTCAAAGTTTCAAGTCTGTAGGCCTTACGGTTTGGTCTGCATGATCAGTTTTTGGACAGAAAAAAATCTTCTTGGCATGATTTTCTGAAAATAAGCACTCAGAAATGACCCATCATAACATGATTTAACATGTAAATGTGCTGATAAATGATGGCTTTCTTATAAAAAAATAGTGTTAAAACATCAGATCAGTTTCACATAATCAGGAGCATGAAACAAAATAAAGACATTCGTAAAACCGCAATATGATTGCTGGATTGATTAGCCAATGGAGAAGCCTCTTTAAAGAAAGTGCTGAGTGGGCGGAGACTAAAGGGTGAAGACTAGCAGAGTGGGCGGAGACTAAAGGGTGAAGACTAGCTGAGTGGGCGGAGAACCAACAAATCAATTCTTGTGTATGTACTTGCCGTGTACTTGTATAAATACAGTCATGGACTGTCTCTTTCTCTCTCTGTATGTCTATTAATATTGTACTGTAATTCTCATCATGTTCAATATGTGGGACTGTAGAGAGAGAGAGAGAGATGCGGTGCTGGATGGATGGATGGATGGATGGATGGAGGCAGTGTGTGTATTTATAGCAGCAGAAATGTACACTCTATAAAAGGTTTGGTGTCCTGAGGAATGAATCACCACAAAAATAAGACAAAACACTGACAACAACCCACAGAGACACGACTGAGAGATGTGTGTGTGTGTGTGTGTGTGTCCGTGCGTGTGTGTGTGTGTGTGAGAGAGAGATGTGTGTGTGAGAGATGTGTGTGTGTGTGTGTGTGTGTGCATGTGTGTGTGTGTGAGAGATGTGTGTGTGTGTGTGTGTGTGTGTGAGAGAGAGTTGTGTGTGTGAGAGATGTGTGTGTGAGTGTGTGTGTGTGTGTGTGTGTGTGAGAGATGTGTGTGTGAGTGTGTGTGTGTGTGTGTGTGTGTGTGTGTGAGAGATGTTTGATTTCAAGCCACATAAACTGAAATAAATGACTAGTAAGATTAACTTAATTTTTATTTACTTACATTTTTTACGTGGTATTTTTTAACGGTAAATTAAGTAAGAAAAAGTACAGATTCAGAACCTACACTTCTATAATATTGAAACATGAAGAAAATATGAGAATGTGACTTAAATTGGAGCAGATTTCTGCATCTGATGAACAAAATATAAATAACATGTTGAACATCATGTGATGCCAGTAACAGACAGGAGATGACTGTAGACACTTACTGTGTTGTTGTAATCGTGATTATACATTTAATCACAAAGATATGCATTTGTATGTATATTTAGACATTATCCAACTATTTTTTGTCAAAGTTTAGCATTTAAAATTGATTTGCCATCTAGCACGAACAATCATGCCACACTCCAACAATCATGCCACGCTCCAAATCACTGACATCACATTTTTCCCCATTCTGATGGTTGATGTGAACATTAATTGAAGCTCCTGACCCGTATCTGAATGATTTTATACACTGCTGCCACATGATTGGCTGATTAGATAATCACATGGGTGATTGTTGGTGTTAGATGGGCTTGTTTGAGTATTTCTGGGATTTTCACACACAACAGTCTCTAGAATTTACTCAGAATGTGCCAAAAACACAAAACGTCCCGGGGGGGGGGGGGAATGTCCCTGTAATAACTGCACTGTAAGTCACTTTGGATTAAAGCATCTGCCAAATGCATAAATTTAAAACAAATTCTGTGAAATCTCATGAATAAAATCACAAGATAATCAGATGTATATAGATCATTACATAATCCACATGAAGCACAATGTTACATATGACCACCAGGAGATGGCGCCAAATACATGACACAGACTCAATGATGACTCAAATGACACAGAATGAAACTGAATGAGATGATTATCTTTCAAACGAGTCCACACACAAGATAATCAGATGTATAGATCATTAGATAATCCACATGAAGCACAATGTTACATATGACCACCAGGAGATGGCGCCAAATACATGACACAGACTCAATGATGACTCAAATGACACAGAATGAAACTGAATGAGATTATTATCTTTCAAACGAGTCCACACACAAGATAATCAGATGTAGAGATCATTAGATAATCCACATGAAGCACAATGTTACATATGACCACCAGGAGATGGCGCCAAATACATGACACAGACTCAATGATGACTCAAATGACACAGAATGAAACTGAATGAGATGATTATCTTTCAAACGAGTCCACACACAAGATAATCAGATGTATATAGATCATTAGATAATCCACATGAAGCACAATGTTACATATGACCACCAGGAGATGGCGCCAAATACATGACACAGACTCAATGATGACTCAAATGACACAGAATGAAACTCATTCTGTGAAATCTCATGACTAAAATCATGTCTGCATGCTGTGCAAACCTTTAGTCATTGTTGTGTTTGCATGTGTAATTAGTTCTTATGTACAATTATTATCTTTTATTTGTTTGGAGATGTTTTTGGACACTATGATGAATTATATTTGTAATGTTGGAACTTTTGATTGATTTGTCGTATCAACACTAAATGTTCTCAGTTACAGTTGACATGATTGGGAACAAAGCAAAAGCAGTTTTTGGAGCCGCCTTATTTACACCCAGAGATATAAAATGACAAATAAATATAAATAAAAAAAATATAGGTAATTTTTAAAAACACCTTCAGAGCTTAAAGGGTTAACAAACAAGTGCAAAGAAATGACGTCAGGAAGGAATGACATAAGTTATCAATAAAATAAACTGAAATCTCTCTGTGTGTTTCAGAGCACGCTCGTGCTCGCAGGAAGAGCTTTGCCACGTCGCGGCAGAGAAGCATGGAAACTCCGCCCACTGCACCTACTCAGCCATTCCGACAACCTGTGAGTACTGACATACTGGTGCACTGCATACTACACACTATACTACATTGCCCACTAATTAAAACAGAAGGATGCTATGGTACATTGTTGTCCCTTGACTTCATTATGATGCTGAGTAGTATTATTTTAATCTGATTTTGCATTATAATTGTTAAAATGATAATCATGATTATTTTGCTCAAAACGAGAAATCACAATTATTAATCATGATTAATAATTCAGTGTGTTGTTGTAACAGGGTTCCCACGGGTCCTTAAAAAGTCTTAAGAAATGTAACAAAAGTCTTAAAAAGAGGTCTTTAATTTAGGGAGAGAAACACAGGACTCGTGATATGGCCAGATGTAATTATAAGTAAGCTGTGATATAATTAAATATATCTATAGTCTGTATGTGCTGCACACTTCATAGTGAAGATGCGGCACTGTTGCACATTCTCCAAGAGTCTTTTACAGCGTGCATATAGTAATGAGTTATAAATGATTGTAAGAGTGCACATTATTTCCTTTATCTGTCTGTGTGAGCAACTGGGATTACAGACATTTCAAAATAAGAGTCCCGGTGTATTTTCGGCTTGTTGATAGTCCTGCGTTATGCACCAAATCTTCATTTGTTTTTCTGGTTATTATTGGAGATGTGGTTTCTTGTTGCCTCAGTGTCTGTGCCCATCACAGTATCAATAAATCAGTTTTAAAAACTATCGGCCGATTTATCTCTTATCGTCTTTCTATTGTTTCAGCAAATCCGATATCGATCAAACTCTAATTGGTATGTTTTGATATATTGATATATAAAAAAAACATTGAATATGATCTCTGGTATGGACAGACCATATTAATTTGATTTGTGATCTGTGCTGTATCCCCATGTAAGTGTTTTGTAGCATGATGCAAACAGCGGTATGTCAGGGTGTGTATGTGAGTCGTGTAGCGTGTGGGCTGTTGTTGTTTTTATATGGGTCATTCTATATATAATAAAGCTTTTAATGTCAACAGATAATGCTAAACTGTATTTGCACAGCTGAAACTGATGGAAGGATTCTGCTGAATAAAGTATTAATAAAGTTAATTGAAAGTAACTGAGATCTCAGGGGATCAGTCCAGTTAGTGAGGTGGCTGTTAAAGATCTGAAGTGCTGTAATTTTAGCTGGAGTCAACAGGATGTCAGTGAGTTTCGAGCTGGTCTGCAGCGGTGAACATGACGGAGATCTTGAGCGTCGTCACGCTGCCGCTACAGACCGCTGACACGAACACCCTCATGATGTTCCTTTCTTTCTTCAGTGGAACACAAAAGGAGAATCGTTTCAAGAATCATCGTATAACCTTCTTTTGTGGTCCACTGAATCGCTTTCTTGATTTGAACGACCCTGATATCAGTTAATAATGTCTCTTTCACCATCCTCTCTGTCCTTAACAACAAAAATAGAAACACTTCATTTGACTCACACACATCAGGGATGCGGTAAAGAAGACTTTAAACACTTCTGTGAGACGCTCGCTGAACTGACGATATTCTTAAAGAGACAGTGCCGTTTTAGCCAGGGCTGGGTAAACATATCGATTCACAGATGCATCACGATCTTCATATCGATGATTAAATCCAGAGATTGATCTTTTACTCTATGCGTAACCCTCCAGTTCAATGAGAGGAAATCACTCGCGTTTGCAACCACATTTCACACTATGCGAATCGAGATCCTTAAAAGTGTGTTCAAAGACGAGATCCACGTGACCGATTCGTCATTGAACTCTGTCTCTTAATATCCTTTCTGTTCTCTACAGTCAGTTGTTGATCATAAACAACAAAAAATAAACATTTAATTATTAGACTATAAGATTTTCCTTGTCGACTAGTAGTCGTTAATTTAACCCATTAGTCGACTAGTTGTTGCACGTTTATGATATTAATTTAATTGCTTATATATATATATATTTGGGGGCATCAGAAAATGAGTTCCAGGACTGAGGGTGTCATCAGTAATATTGACACTGTTCTACATTACAGAGAAATACTGAACCATAATAATGAGCATTTAAATGATACGTTTTACAAGCGCATGCACGAAGTGAGCCGCAGCGACACCGGGAAAAGCGGGAATGATCCTGAATGTGTTGGGAACACCAGCAAGAGACCGTCTGAACATTGTGTTCATGTATAGAGAGAAATGCACATTCGGGTTGAGCGACAGACGATGATCTCGGGATCAATGATGCTCAGATCACCAATAGTATCATTTAATCATTTATAATTGTTTTTGTGTGTAAGTCATTTTCCACCTGCATGTTTAGACGGATTCTTGCTGACGGTAAATGGAAAGGTGGTTACGTGTATATATACAGATATATTATTATTATTATTTTATCACATTATTATTTATTTATTTGCTTTATCATTTTGTTTGTAGTGCAATTTGAAATTCAAAATGATTTAGGATTTTCGTTTTTTAAATAAATTATTTAATTTCCAATACAAAATCACTAAAGCATGGATATTCACTGATCCCTCAGCGCGAGGTTTCCGATGTCATTGGATAAATATCTCGTGAAGGAGGGAACGAAACAAAGGGGTGGAGGATGTACGGATGAAGCTTCTTTGCCAGACAGATGTTCATAACTGTTATAAAACCGTCTTTCAAAAAGTTTTAAACACATTTTAAATGCACTTATTTTTTTCAGTTTCATTTTAATTTTTAGTTAAAATAAATAAAAAATAAAGTTCAAAGTTTGAAATCAAGTTGTCTTGCTTTATTATGTAGACTCAACCCTAACCATGTGTACCGAAAATGATCCCATAGTAGCACCTAGCGTCCAACCAGCGCTAATACTGGTGCTCGTGGTATTCCTGCTGAACTGACCAAGCGACCAATGAAAACTTGACTCATCTCCTCGACTAATGGTTACTCGACTATTGGGGGGTAGCCCTAATAATTATAATCATGCGTAGCAGGGATGAGATAAAGTCATTTGAGACCTCTCTCATTAATATGCGCTCATTTACAGCCACACTTCACAGAACTGCCGGTTTTCTTAAAGAGACAGTACCGGTTTTCAGCATGTGTTCAACAAATCAATGTAAATACTTGTAAATAGCACAAATATGCAATTAAACAATAAGCACGGAACAAAATATAATATATTCAATGTAATATTATATTTATTGATTAAATACATTGATATTTAAAAAAAATTAAATGTAAAAATTAAAGCTAAAATGTGACTAAAATTATGAAAAACTTAATAATCTAATTAGTAACTGTAAGACAGACTCTTGACAGGGCGGGGAAAAGGAGGACACGAGGACAAGCTTCTGCACACAGGTAAGGGTGTTTTTAATTCTTCAAAGTAAAGTCACAGGTGTTCAAACATAAACTTCTTATAACAAAACTTAAACTTTCCATCAACTTAAAGCTACTCGTGGGCTGCCAACACTGGACTGGCGTGCTGACTGGCGGTGCTGTGGCTCTTATATGCCGCTCTCTCCGTGCTCACTGAAATTAGAGACAGGTGTTAGACATAATTTAGCTCAGGTGTAAGCGCCCTTAACGCTTTCCCTCTCCGGACGGGCACTTGACCACGCCCCCGCTGCCACATACCCCCACTGCCCGACTCAGGCCGGGGCGTCATCCGGCCTGCCTACCACTCCCCCCCCATTTCTGGAAAGGAAGTCGGCGACAGCCATCTGCACCCCCGGTCTGTGGACCACCTCGAACTTAAAAGGCTGGAGAGCCAGATACCAACGGGTGATCCGGGCGTTAGTATCCTTCATGCGGTGGAGCCACTGCAGTGGGGCGTGATCCGAGCAGAGAGTGAAGGCCCGCCCCAGCAGGTAGTAGCGGAGTGTGAGGACCGCCCACTTGATGGCCAGACACTCCTTCTCTATGGTGCTGTACTTAGTTTCCCTCAAGGAGAGCTTCCTACTGATGTACAGCACCGGGCGCTCCTCCCCCTCCACCACCTGCGAGAGTACGGCCCCCAGCCCTCTGTCTGAAGCGTCCGTCTGTAATAAGAAAGGGAGAGAGAAGTTAGGTGAATACAAAAGCGGCCCTCCACAGAGTGCGGCTTTAATCTGTGTGAACGCCTGTTGGCACTGCTCCGACCACTGGACCGGATCTGGAGCCCCCTTTTTAGTGAGGTCAGTCAGCGGACTGGTGACGTCCAAATAATTAGGTACAAACCTTCTGTAGTAGCCAGCCAGCCCCAGGAACTGCCTCACCCCCTTTTTGGTCTTAGGTCTAGGGCAAGTCACAATCGCCGCGGTCTTATCAATTTGGGGACGCACCTGGCCATGACCCAAGTGGAACCCCAGATACCGCACCTCCACACTCCCAATCGCACACTTCTTAGGGTTTGCAGTGAGCCCCGCCCTCCGCAGCGACTTCAGGACCGCCCTCAGATGTTGTATATGCCGCTGCCAGTCATTACTATAGATAATAATATCATCTATGTAGGCAGCAGCGTAAGCAGATTGCTGCCGGAGGACACGATCCATTAGACACTGGAACGTGGCTGGGGCCCCGAACAAACCAAACGGAAGTGTCACGAATTGGTGTAATCCGAACGGCGTAGTGAAGGCTGTTTTTTCTCGGGAGATTGGTGTCAAGGGGATCTGCCAATAACCCTTCGTCAAGTCTAGGGTCGAATAAAAGCGAGCAGTACCTAACCGATCGAGCAGTTCATCATTGGGTACGCGTCAAATTTAGACACTGCGTTGTAGTCCACACAGAACCGCACCAACCCGTCATTCTTGGGAACAAGAACGACCGGGCTGGACCAGTCACTGTGGGATTCTTCTATTACGCCCATATCAAGCATGGCATTCAATTCGTCCCGAACACTTTTTTTTTTATGGGAGGCGATAAGGGCGGCTACGAATGACCACCCCCGGCTCGGTCTCGATGTGGTGCTCGATGAGGTTTGTGCGACCCGGTAGGGGAGAAACCACGTCCGCAAACTCCTTCTGCAACCTGGCAACCTCTGATCATTGGCCCGGGGAGAGGTGGTCTCCACAAATGACCGGGGCATTGAGATCGTGTTTTGGATTTACCTCCGGTCCGAGCTCCGCCCTCTCTGGAACCACCGTAGCCAACGACACAGGGACCGCCTCTCTCCATAATTTAAGGAGGTTGAGGTGGTAGATTTGACGCGCGTCCCCCCTATCAGTTCGCTTAACCTCATAATCGAGATCCCCCACTCGTCGTGTGACCTCGAAGGGCCCTTGCCACTTGGCGAGTAATTTGGAGCTCGATGTGGGAAGCAATACAAGAACTTTATCTCCCGGTGCAAATTCCCTTAGCTGCGTTCCCCTGTCGTACAGTCGGCGTTGGCGTTCTTGGGCCCGGAGCAAATTCCCTTAGCTGCGTTCCCCTGTCGTACAGTCGGCGTTGACGTTCTTGGGCCCGGAGCAAATTCTCCTGTGTTAGTTTCCCCAAAGTGTGGAGTTTTGCTCTGAGGTCAAGAACGTATTGAATTTCATTTTTGCTATTCGTAGGTCCTTCCTCCCAGCCTTCCCGTAAGACATCTAAGACGCTGCGCGGGCGTCGCCCATACAACAGCTCAAATGGAGAGAAGCCGGTTGAGGCTTGCGGGACCTCTCGCACTGCAAACAACAGGGGATCGAGCCATCTGTCCCAGTTTTTAGCATCCTCGTGCACGAACTTACGAATCATGTTTTTGAGGGTTCTGTTAAAACGTTCCAATAGGCCATCTGTCTGCGGATGGTACACGCTAGTGCGAATCGATTTAATGCCCAATAGATCGTAAAGTTCGCGAAGTGTGCGTGACATAAACGTTGTGCCTTGATCGGTGAGGATTTCTTTTGGAATCCCCATCCGGGAGATTATTTTGAAGAGTGCCGCAGCAACACTACATGCTGAGATGTTGCTTAGAGGCACTGCTTCCGGATATCGGGTTGCGTAATCCACTAGGACTAACACAAAGCGATGTCTGCGTGCTTTCCGCTCTAATGGCCCGACGAGGTCCATTCCAATTCTTTCGAAGGGGACCTCGATCAACGGAAGAGGGCGCAATGGCGCTTTTGGGGTGGCCGGTGGGTTTACCAGCTGGCACTCGTGGCACGCCGCACACCACCTGCGGACGTCACCGCTAACGCCCGGCCAATAAAAACGGGCTATTAGTCGGAGAAGTGTTTTTCTTTCTCCTAGATGACCCGCCATGGGATTATAATGAGCCGCCTGGAACAACATTTCCCGGCGGCTCCGTGGAATCAAAAGCTGTGTAATATTTTCTTTAGTCTGAGTGTCCTGCGACACTCTGTACATTCGGTCATTTATAATGGTAAAATAGGGGTACGCGAGAGCGTCGCCTGGCTGAAGACGCTGTCCATCGATTGTTTTCACCTGTTCGAAGGCGTGTTTAAGGGTTTCGCCCCGCGACTGCTCCAAAGGGAAATCCTCGTCAGGGAATTCCCTGCGTTGAGGAGGGGCGGAAGCCTCGCCCCTTCCCTCGTCATCCCGATTTGGAGCAGCCGAGGACGGCCCCGGCTCCGCCTCCCCTGCCAAATCATCGCACATCGCACATCTCCCTATTTTAGTGCAGGACCCATCCTCACAAATACTCCCTAATAATTCCTTAAATGCCGGCCAATCGGTTCCCAAAATCAGAGGATGGGTGAGGCGGGTACTAACCGCTGCCTCCACTCTATGTTTTTTCCCTTGAAATTTAATCAGCACAGTCATCATCGGATAATTGTGAACATCTCCATGCACACACCTCACCCTTACCCACTTAGCCGTGCTCAAAGCCCCGGGTTGAACCAAGCGTTGATGGATGATGGTCTGATTACAACCGGTATCCAGCAAAGCTTGGTGTGTACCCCCCTGGATTCTTACCGGAATCCGGTACGCTCCAGCCCGATCGGGGGCAGTATGTGGGGGATCGGAGACCCGAACCACCGTCCCCACCTCCATCATCGGACACTGATCACGGAAGTGGCCCGGGTCCCCGCACCTCCAACAGGCCGGCCCAGGCGCCACCCCCGTACCTGCATCAGCGGACGCCCCCACCTGAGGGGGAGAGCGGCTGAATGATGTGGAGGGGGGGTGAGGTGAAATTGAAGGTCTCTGCCAGGCTCCTTGCCTGCGTGGGGCAGGAACGGACCCTGGAGAGAAGACAGAGCGAGAGGGGGGCATGGGATGGGAGAGAGTAGGAAAAAACACAGGGGGAGGGGAAGGATAGAGAGAGGGCTCATCCGCCCTTGGGATCGCCGCCATGTGGTCCTCCGCTAGCTGGACGGCCGCCTCCAGCGACGCCGGGCAGTGGCACTGGACCCACTCCGCCGTTCTCCTGGGCAATCGCTGGATGAACTGCTCCAGCACCACCTGATCGATAAGTCCCTCGACGTCGCGGTCCCCCACTAGCAGCCACTTCCGACAGGCATCACGGAGCCACTGGGCAAACGGGAACGGGCGGTCGGCTTTCTCCAGCTTCATGGCCCTGAAAAGTTGGTGATTCTCTTCGGGACTCCGACCAACCCGTTGCGTGATGGCTCTCCTCAGATCAGCATAGGCCAGGAGGTTCGTTGCAGGCAGTTGTTGAGCCGCGAGTTGGGCTTCCCCGGACAAAAGAAGAACAAGGCGGGCTGCCCATTGATTGCGCGGCCAGCCCCAGATTTCAGCAGTTCGCTCGAAAAGGTCCAAAAACGCAACGGGGAGCGATGGTCCGGGGCCGCGGCTGTGGCGGGAGCGACCTCCTGGCTGAGCAGGCTCCGGATGGCATGCCGGTCCTCTGCTTGAGCCCGCATGATCTCAAAGAACCGCCGATCTTGGTCCTCTCAGAGCTCAAGCAGGGACTGATGGTGGCTCTGGGGACTTCTCAGGGACTGGAGGACTTCGGCCAGCTGGGAGGACTCTACGGGACGACCTTCCATGTTTTAATGTCCCGGGTTTCGGCACCAGTGTAAGACAGACTCTTGACAGGGCAGGGAAAAGGAGGACACGAGGACAAGCTTCTGCACACAGGTAAGGGGGTTTTTAATTCTTCAAAGTAAAGTCACAGGTGTTCAAACATAAACTTCTTCTTATAACAAAACTTAAACTTTCCATCAGCTTAAAGCTACTCGTGGGCTGCCAACACTGGACTGGCGTGCTGACTGGCGGTGCTGTAGCTCTTATATGCCGCTCTCCCCGTGCTCACTGAAATTAGAGACAGGTGTTAGACATAATTTAGCTCAGGTGTAAGCGCCCTTACCGCTTTCCCTCTCCGGACGGGCGCTTGACCACGCCCCCGCTGCCACAGTAACATTTATATTTTCATATTGTACCTAGTCAGAACATCCCCTGTATAATTAACAGCATTATCTGGTAGAGAATTCTCAATGTAAATAAAATGAACATTATAACTGAAATATACACATATGAATCGAATCAGAATCTAATCGAAGATTTGAAATTGGATTCGGATTGAGAAATCTGTTTCAATACCCGGGCCTAGTTTTAGCATGTGTCCTACAAATCAATGTTTATTACAAATTATACATGTAAACAATAAGAATGAGCAATATAATATATGCAAATTTAGGACATATTATTTACCGATAAAATACATACGGTACATTTTTAAAAAGCTACAATGTAACCACAATAATTAAAAACTAATGATAAAATAAAATCTGTAGAATTATATTTTCATAATATATCTATTTCGAAGGTCTCCTGTTTAATTAACAGCATCACACACACACACACACACACACACTCACACACACACACACACTCACATACACACACACTCAAACACACACACACACACACACACACACACTCAAACACACACACACACTCACACACACACACACACACACTCACACACACACACACACACACTCACATACACACACACACACACACTCACTCAAACACACACAACTGTGTGTGTGTGTGTGTGTGTGTTGTAAGCTGCAGCTGCAGTGACTCATCAGTGACTCACAGCGCCCTCTAATGCACACACACACTATAATCACACCTGCTGCTGGTACTGCACTGATAATATACAACTATCACAAACATCTAACACATTTTTTTATAATAAATCATCATTATATATTTTTATTGTTAGTTTTCTTAGTTTACAGTTTTTATGAATTTGACACTTTTATATATTTTTTATTTTTATGTTAATGCAATGTGTTTAAGTTCTTAAATAAGAAGCACTTATAATAGTAATCATGACCTCTTTGTGTGTGTGTGTGTGTGTGTGTGTGTGTGTGTGTGTGTGTGTGTGTGTGTGTGTTTTCAGAGTTTTCTTAGCCGCCGTCTGAAAGGTTCGATAAAGCGAGCAAAGAGTCAACCCAAACTCGACCGCACTGGAAGCTTCCGCCACATGATCCTCCCACGATTCCGCAGTGCTGATCAGGAGAGGTACACACACACACACACACACACACACTCACAGACACACATACACACACACACACACACACACACACACACACACACACACATACACACACACACACACACACACACACACACAATTGCAGTAATGTGACTCACTATCCCATTGTGCTTGAATGAGTCACAGAGCCGTATAGCACATATAGATTACACTGTCTGTCTGTCTGTCTGTAGGACGCGACTGATGCAGAGTTTTAAGGAGTCTCACTCGCACGAGTCTCTGCTCTCTCCGAGCAGTGCGGCTGAGGCGCTCGATCTCACGCTGGATGAGGATGCCATCATTAAACCCGTCCACTCCAGCATCCTCGGCCAGGAGTACTGCTTCGAGGTGTGTGTCTCGATCAGTACAACTAAAACTTCATGTTTGTGACATGAAAATAAGTTTAACTCATCCATCAGTTGTTTAAAGTGTAAAAATAAAAATAAAACGTGTTGACAGTTCTAAACTTACAATAGAAGTCTATGGGGCGAGTGTACTCTAGTGTTTAAAAGCAGAAATGTGATGCTTGTATTTTTGTTGGAGTACTTCCAATTATATTTTTTAAATTATTCAGTTAAAACTAAATTATTTGTAATTATTAAGTTGTCTTTTTTGCCTTTAGGATGCAGAACTACTCGGCAGATGAACTTAATTTCTGTGGGTGGAGTTTGTCCTTTACGGAAGACACAAAGTTTTTTCACGTGTCATGCAAATTTACCAGGTTTACTGGCTTTGAATTAGACTGATATATATCGGTTTTACTGATTAATCGGTGCAGATAGTTGCTCTTTGGAACTATTGTTATCTGCAAAAATCGATGCCAATAATTGCCAATAGTTGTTTTATTTATCCCCCTTTTCTCCCAGTCTGGAATGACTCTACCCTCCCTAGCAACTGGGACAATTTGGTTACCCCATGTGACTCTACCCTCCCTAGCAACCGGGACAATTTGGTTGCTAAGGAGACCTGACATGAGTCGCTCAGCACGCCCTGGATTCAAACTCACTGATAGTCAGAGTCAATACTCGCAGAGATACACAGACCCTAATTGCTGATTTTTTTTATTTATTATGTAATCTGGTGCTGATTGCAGATGAGCCGACTAAATCCACATAAATGTCAATAGTTTATGATAGATTTCCCCCTCTGTTCTTCTCTTTGGCCGATGTTGGAGGATTCTACAATTTAAATTTTTACTGGTTATTTGTATGATTTTGGTTGAACAATGAACTGCATCTGGGATTTTATTCATTGTGGACAGTTGTAGCCATAGTAACAGAAGATTAAGGACATGTTTTTACATTCTATAAATTATTTAAATAGATTTTAAGAACCATCGTCCGATGCATCGGTTATCTTCCTTTTCCACCACCTTAGTTACCGGTATTGGTAAAACCCACCATTGGTCATCCTCTACTTTGCATGGTCATGTCGGGAGTTTAAGTACTGAATATAGTTTTAAAACAGTGTGTTTTTTTAAGGTTTATTGCACACTCGCCCTATAAACTTCCTTGTAAGTGCACTACTATAAACAAGATTCTTTTTTTTGTGGATTTTCTCCCCAATTTGGAACGCCCGATTCCCCATGTCCTCTAAGTCCTCGTGGTGGCGTAGTGACTCGCCTCAATCCGGGTGGTGGAGGATGAATCTCAGTTGCCTCCGCGTCTGAGACCGTCAATCTGTGCATCTTATCACGTGACTTGTTGAGCGTGTTACCACAGAGACGTAGCGCGTGTGGAGGCTTCACGCTATTCTCCGCAACATCCACACACAACTCACCACACGCCCCACCGAGAGCGAGAACCACATTATAGTGACCACGAGGAGGTTACCCCATGTGACTCTACCTTCCCTAGCAACCGGGACAATTTGGTTACCCCATGTGAACCGGGACAATTTGGTTGCTTAGGAGACCTGTCTGGTATAAACATGATTTTTGTTCATTTTTACAAACTGAGGGATGAAGTGAAGTTATTTTCTTTGGTAAATTGACAGCATGTTTCAGATGATTGAATATTCCTTTAAAATGATTAAATGTTATGTATTATATAATTCACGTGATGTGTAAGTTTTAACCCTGAATGCCAAATCTGTGACCTTTAGGTGACGACAGTATCAGGCACGAAGTGTTTTTCATGTCGTTCTGCAGCAGAGAGAGACAAATGGATGGAGAATCTGCAGCGGGCTGTGAAGCCGAACAAGGTATAAGAGACCCAACATGACATTCACTGAATTAAAGGGTAAAATACTTTAAATTAAGTTAAATTAAAAATCCTCTTGTTATCAAGTGTTTTTGTCTTGTTTACCTTTTAAAACATTTACTTGAGAAGCAGCATATAAGATATATGTCGAAGAAGCGACACTAGGGATCTCTCTTGAGCGCCAAATATGCCTCTGGTCTATGACAAAAGGCCAATAAGAATTTGGCAGACAGTATTTGCATACTCCGCCCTGGACATACGGGTATAAAAGTGGGGAAATACGTTGAGTTCATTCAGGATTTTTCTGAGCCGGAAATGGTCTGGCCACTGCAGTGGCTTGGCTCAGCGACGTGGCCGGGAGGACACAACGTCTCGTTCCATCCATCAGGGAACGGAGATTACATACGTAACCTAGACGTTCCCCGTCTGTCGCACACTTCAACGTCATGTCGAAGAAGCGACACTAGGGGTCCACTTCAAATCATGCCATGCGCTGAGCCGTGTACGTGTGCTACTGACACAGGAGTGGGCAGGTATTTCACATGCACAAGTGACCAACTGTGTCAGACTGCACGTACCCTTCCCCAATGCCCCAAAAAAGTTGCCGGAATCCTTCTGGTTACCCTAGAGGGGAACAAGGCAACGCTTGCCAACCTGAGAACGGGCTAAGCCTGGCTGGGCCTCTTTACTCTCTATGTTTCTCTGCATAGAACAAGAACAGCTGGGGCCCTTACACGCATCGAGGGAAGGGGGTCTTACCCAGTTTCCTATTCTTTCAGGGGGAAAAGACCCTGCGGAGGACACACCTGCCCAAAAGGTGGCGAATACATCACATGGGTTTTTTAGGCAACATGTGGAACGTGGCGCAGTGGTAGATCCAACCTCAAGGAGGGGGGAGTTGCTACAGCATAGCGACCGGAGGGCAGCTAAAACTGCCTAATGGAGACGCGGGTCAGCTCGTAAGGGGACCGTACCGCGGAAAATACACATAGGGGGAGTCCGTGTTGGAGTCCCGATCTGTGGAGCACCTATTCCAGTACAGGGTAGATTTGAGTACACGTAGTGGACTGGGTCGGCAAGTTCCTCCGCTGAACTGCGGACCCAAAAGGGCTAGGGAGGAATCAACCAGGGACCCGGGTGGGTGGGATCTCCTGGGAGAGAAAGCACACAGTTTTACCTCGGCCAAGGGAAAGGGCGCCAGGTGCAAGCAATTCACCCGGCCAGATCGTCAGCGCGTTACCGAGTTCTACCGGCCCGGAGCTGAGAAAACACAGGACGATACTGACTCAACCCTGAGATCGTAAGATCTCACAAAGGTATTAGGTGTTGCCCAACCCGCTGCTCTACATATGTCTGCTAGGGAGGTGCCTCTGTCCAGTGCCCACGAGGACACAACACTCCTTGTTTTGTGCGTTCGACCCGCACGGCCTGGGTGCGATAGGCCAATGAAATGACATCCACCACCCAGTGGGAGAGTCTCTGTTTGGAGACAGTGTTCCCTTTCCGCTGTCCCCCAAAGCAGACAAAGAGCTGCTCAGAGCACCTAAAGCTCTGTGTGCGGTCAAAATAGGTACGCAAAGCACATACCAGACACAGCAATGAAGGGGCTGGGGCTGCCTCCTCCCGGGGCAGCGCTTGCAGGTTCACTACCTGGTCTCTGAAGGGCGTGGTAGGGACCTTGGGCACGTAGCCCGGTCATGGTCTTAGGATCAAATATGTGTCTGCTGGGCTGAACTCCAGGCAGGTGTCACTAATAGAGAACGCCTGCAGGTCCCCGACCCTCTTGATGGAAGCGAGCGTGATCAGCAGGAGTCTGGCTGATTCTAGCAGCTCGAAGGGGGGTCTCTGGAGGCCCGCGAGGACCACTGAGAGATCCCAGGAGGGGAACAGGCTTGGCCGGGAGGGGTTCAACCTCCGGGCGCCTCTTAGGAACCTGATGATTAAGTCGTACTTACCCAAGAACTTGCCGTCTACTGCATCGTGGTGGGCTGCAATAGCGGCGACATACACCTTCAGTGTGGAAGGGGACAGCCTCCCTTCCAGCCTCTCTTGCTGAAATAAGAGCACTGACCTAACTGCGCACCTCTGTGGGTCTTCAGTATGGGAAGAACACCAATTCGCGAACAAGCGCCATTTCAGGGCGTGAAGTTGCCTGGTAGAAGGGGCTCTGGCTTGGTTGATCGTGGCTAAGGCCGTGGGTGGTAGACCAGCTAGATCTTCCGCGTCCCATCCAGGGGCCAGACGTGGAGGTTCCAAAGGTCTGGGTGCAGATGCCAGAGCGTACCCCGTCCCTGGGAAAGAAGGTCTTTCCTCAGGGGAATTCGCCAGGGAGGGGCTGTCACGAGGAGTACGAGATACGAGAACCAGGACCGGGTGGGCCAATAAGGAGCCACAAGGGTGACTTGTTCCTCGTCCTCCCTGACCTTGCACAGCACCTGTGCAAGAAGGCTCACTGGGGGAAATGCGTACCTGCGCAGCCCTGCAGACAGCTGTGTGCCAGTGCGTCTGCCCGGAGTGGAGCCTTTTATCGGGCATACCGGAGTGGGCAGTAGGAGGTCTCTTGGGAGGCAAACAGGTCTACCTGGGCCTTGCCGGACCGTTCCCAAATCAGCTGGACCAACTGGGGGTGAAGCCTCCACTCTCCACTGGCCAAGCGTTGTTGTGACAGCGCGTCCGCTGCCACATTGAGGTTTCCGGGGATGTGAGAGGCGCGCAGCCACATGAGTCGCTGCTGGCTCCAGAGGAGGAGACGACGGGTGAGTCGTGACATGTGGCGGGAGCGTACACCACCTTGGCGATTTATGTACGCTACCGCAGTGGTGCTGTCTGACCTGATCAGGACGTGTTTGTCTTGAACTAATGGGAGAAACTTCCGCAGGGCAAAGAAAACAGTCAGCAACAGTCAGGAGGATGCCATATGCCCCAGGAGCCTCTGGAAAAGTTTTAAGGGGACCGTTGTGCCTGGCCTGAAAGCGGCGAGGCACCACAACACTGACTGTGCACGCTCGTTGGTGAGACGTGCTGACATTGAGACTGAGTCTAACTCCATACTAGAGTTAAATATAACTGCATTAAATATAACCGCATTAAAGATGTAACGCATTAAATATAACTGCATTAAAGATGTAACACATTAAATATAACTGCATTAAAGATGTAACACATTAAATATAACTGCATTAAAGATGTAATGCATTAAATATAACCACATTAAAGATGTAATGCATTAAATATAACTGCATTAAAAATGTAACCCATTAAATATAACTGCATTAAATATAACCGCATTAAAGATGTAATGCATTAAATATAACTGCATTAAATATAACCACATTAAAGATGTAATGCATTAAATATAACCGCATTAAAGATGTAATGCATTAAATATAACCAGATGATAGATGTAACGCATTAAATATAACTGCATTAAAGATGTAACGTATTAAATATAACTATATTAAATATAACTGCATTAAAGATGTAACGCATTAAATATAACTGCATTAAAGATGTAACGCATTAAATATAACTGCATTAAAGATGTAACGCATTAAATATAACCGCATTAAATATGTAATGCATTAAATATAACTGCATTAAAGATGTAATGCATTAAACATAACCGCATTAAAGATGTAACGCATTAAATATAACTGCATTAAATATAACCGCATTAAATATGTAATGCATTAAATATAACTGCATTAAAGACGTAATGCATTAAATATAACTGCATTAAAGATGTAACGCATTAAATATAACTGCATTAAAGATGTAACGCATTAAATATAACTGCATTAAATATAACCGCATTAAATATGTAATGCATTAAATATAACTGCATTAAAGATGTAATACATTAAATATAACTGCATTAAATATAACTGCATTAAAGATGTAACGCATTAAATATAACTGCATTAAAGATGTAACGCATTAAATATAACCCCATTAAAGATGCAATGCATTAAATATAACTGCATTAAAGATGTAATGCATTAAATATAACTGCATTAAAGATGTAACGCATTAAATATAACGGCATTAAATATAACGCATTAAATATGTATTGCATTAAATATAACTGCATTAAAGATGTAACGCATTAAATATAACGGCATTAAATATAACGTATTAAATATGTATTGCATTAAATATAACTGCATTAAAGATGTAATGCATTAAATATAACCGCATTAAATATGTAAAGCATTAAATATAACTGCATTAAATATAACTGCATTAAATATAACTGCATTAAATATGTATTGCATTAAATATAACTGCATTAAAGATGTAACGCATTAAATATGTAATGCATTAAATATGTAATGCATTAAATATAACCGCATTAAAGATGTAACGCATTAAATATAACTGCATTAAAGATGTAACGCATTAAATATAACGGCATTAAATATAACGTATTAAATATGTATTGCATTAAATATAACTGCATTAAAGATGTAATGCATTAAATATAACCGCATTAAATATGTAAAGCATTAAATATAACTGCATTAAATATAACTGCATTAAATATAACTGCATTAAATATGTATTGCATTAAATATAACTGCATTAAAGATGTAACGCATTAAATATGTAATGCATTAAATATGTAATGCATTAAATATGTATTGCATTAAATATAACTGCATTAAATATGTAATGCATTAAATATAACTGCATTAAATATGTAATGCATTAAATATAACTGCATTAAAGACGTAATGCATTAAATATAACTGCATTAAAGATGTAACACATTAAATATAACTGCATTAAATATAACTGCATTAAAGATGTAACGCATTAAATATAACTGCATTAAATATAACTGCATTAAATAAAACTGCATTAAATATAACCACATTAAAGATGTATCGCATTAAAAATAACTGCATTAAAGATGTAATGCATTAAATATAACTGCATTAAATATAACTGCATTAAAGATGTAACGCATTAAATATAACCGCATTAAAGATGTAACGCATTAAATATAACCGCATTAAAGATGTAACGCATTAAAAATAACAGCATTAAAGATGTAACGCATTAAATATAACTGCATTAAAGCTGACCCATATTAAATATAACCGCATTAAAGATGTAACGCATTAAATATAACCGCATTAAAGATGTAACGGATTAAATACAACTGCATTAATTATAACTGCATTAAAGATGTAACGGATTAAATACAACTGCATTAAAGCTGAAACGCATTAAATATAATTGCATTAAAGATGTAACGCATTAAATATAACCGCATTGAAGATGTAACACATTAAATATAACCGCATTGAAGATGTAACGCATTAAATATAACTGCATTAAAGATGTAACGCATGACCAAATAACTATTTAATTTTGATTAATTGTTTCAGCCCATTTACTCGTAGTCTAAAGACAGTTATTAAGCATGGCCTTTTATTGTGTTTGGCAGGATAACAGCCGTCGTGTTGATAATGTGCTTAAGATGTGGATTATTGAAGCGCGAGACCTTCCAGCTAAAAAGCGCTACTACTGCGAGCTGTGTCTGGATGACATGCTGTACGCTCGAACCACCAGCAAACCTCGAACGGACACTGTGTTCTGGGGGGAACACTTTGAGTTTAACAACCTCCCCGCCATCCGCAGTCTCAGATTACACCTGTACAAAGAAACTGACAAGAAGAGACGAAAGGTCAGTGTGACGATATCATTACAATGACCTTCAACAACAGTGATGTTTCAAGATATTCACTTGAACAGGAGGTTAATTACACTGCAACTACATTGAAATGGTTTATGCTTATTTTTCTATTTGTTTATGTGAAAATAGTTTTAAACATGTAATAATTCATATTTTTATAATGGATTTTCATAGTTTAATATTGAAAGTATGAGACAAGACTAAAACTAAAACCAGGAATTAGCTGGATTTCTGCATTAATTGCGGCTGTGGTTCAGGTGGTAGAGCGGGTCGGCCACTAATCGCAGGGTTTGCATTCCAGTTCGATTCCCGGCCCACATGACTCCACATGCCGAAGTGTCCTTGGGCAAGACACTGCAGATTAAACATTAACAGTGCTGTGGAAAAAGTATGTGTACCCATAAGCTAAAGACGACAAACAAAGGCTAATTAGAGTCAGGAGTTGGTAAACCTGGCATCCAATTCATGAAATGAGATTGGAGGTGTGGGTTAGAGGTACATTTTGAGTTTGGTATTCACAAGAAGCATCTGCTGATGTGGACCAAGAGATAATTGTTCCTTGCATAAAGCTGTAAATGTTTACAAAGTTATCTGGAAGAGTTTAGATATTCATCTGTCCACAGTTAGACAAACTGTCTATAAATGGAGATGATTTAGTACTATAGGTACTCTCTCTAGAAGTGGCCGTTAGATACTCATCTGTCCACAGTTATACAAACTGTCTATAAATGGAGATGATTTAGTACTATAGGTACTCTCACTAGAAGTGGCCGTTAGATATTCATCTGTCCACAGTTAGACAAACGTCTATAAATGGAGATGATTTAGTACTATAGGTACTCTCACTAGAAGTGGCCGTTAGATATTCATCTGTCCACAGTTAGACAAACTGTCTATAAATGGAGATGATTTAGTACTATAGGTACTCTCACTAGAAGTGGCCGTTAGATATTCATCTGTCCACAGTTAGACAAACTGTCTATAAATGGAGATGATTTAGTACTATAGGTACTCTCACTAGAAGTGGCCGTTAGATATTCATCTGCCCACAGTTAGACAAACGTCTATAAATGGAGATGATTTAGTACTATAGGTACTCTCACTAGAAGTGGCCATTAGATATTCATCTGTCCACAGTTAGACAAACTGTCTATAAATGGAGATGATTTAGTACTATAGGTACTCTCACTAGAAGTGGCCGTTAGATATTCATCTGCCCACAGTTAGACAAACTGTCTATAAATGGAGATGATTTAGTACTATAGGTACTCTCACTAGAAGTGGCCGTTAGATATTCATCTGCCCACAGTTAGACAAACTGTCTATAAATGGAGATGATTTAGTACTATAGGTACTCTCACTAGAAGTGGCCGTTAGATATTCATCTGCCCACAGTTAGACAAACGTCTATAAATGGAGATGATTTAGTACTATAGGTACTCTCACTAGAAGTGGCCGTTAGATATTCATCTGTCCAAAGTTAGACAAACTGTCTATAAATGGAGATGATTTAGTACTATAGGTACTCTCACTAGAAGTGGCCGTTAGATATTCATCTGTCCAAAGTTAGACAAACTGTCTATAAATGGAGATGATTTAGTACTATAGGTACTCTCACTAGAAGTGGCCGTTAGATATTCATCTGCCCACAGTTAGACAAACTGTCTATAAATGGAGATGATTTAGTACTATAGGTACTCTCACTAGAAGTGGCCGTTAGATATTCATCTGCCCACAGTTAGACAAACGTCTATAAATGGAGATGATTTAGTACTATAGGTACTCTCACTAGAAGTGGCCGTTAGATATTCATTTGTCCACAGTTAGACAAACTGTCTATAAATGGAGATGATTTAGTACTATAGGTACTCTCACTTGAAGTGGCCGTTAGATATTCATCTGTTCACAGTTAGACAAACTGTCTATAAATGGAGATGATTTAGTACTATAGGTACTCTCACTAGAAGTGGCCGTTAGATATTCATCTGTTCACAGTTAGACAAACGTCTATAAATGGAGATGATTTAGTACTATAGGTACTCTCACTAGAAGTGGCTGTTAGATATTCATCTGCCCACATTTAGACAAACGTCTATAAATGGAGATGATTTAGTACTATAGGTACTCTCTCTAGAAGTGGCCGTTAGATATTCATCTGTCCACAGTTAGACACACTGTCTATAAATAGAGATGATTTAGTACTATAGGTACTCTCTCTAGAAGTGGCTGTCCAGCCAAGATGACTCAAAGGACACACCGCAGAATGATCAATGAGGTAAAACAGATCCCTAGAGTGACAAATAAAGACTTGAAGGAATCATTGGAACTGGTTAACTTCTCTGTTCATGAGTCTACTATACAGAAAACATTAAACAGATAATGTGTTCATGGCAGGACATCATGGAGGAAGTCACTGCTTTCCAACAACAAAAACATTGCTGCATGCTGCATGCCTGAAGTTTGCATAAAAACCACCTTAACACTCCACAATGCTACTGGGAAAAAGTTTTATTGATAACATCCTGAAAACATCGAAGTTATTCCACTACAGTATGGCTTAAAAAAATAGAATCCACAATTTGGAGTGTACCAGTCAGAGCCCAGAACTTAAACCAATGGAATAATTTCAAGAGAGCCGTTCACACCAGACATCCTAGGAATATGAATGTTACATTTATATAGCACTCACAGTGAACAGGGGAATCTCCTCAACCTCCACCAGTGTGCAGAATCCATCTGGATGATGCGACTGCAGCCATAGTGCGCCAGTACACCCACCACACACCAGCTATTGGGAGGCCAGGTTTGAGATGGGTCAATGGGGGGGAATTTGGCCAGGACACAGGGGTTACACCCCTACTCTTTTACAAGAAGCGTCCTGGGATTTTTAATGACCACAGAGAGTCAGGAACTCAGTTTACCATCTCATCCAAAGGACTTGCCTTTTTACAGTATTGTGTTCCCGTCACTATACTGGGTCATTTGGACCCACACAGACCACGAGGTGAGCACCCCCAACTGGACTCCATAATACCTTTTCTAGCAGCAACCTTAGTTACCCCAGGAGGTGTCCCATCCAGGTACTGACCAGACTCAGCCCTGCTTAGCTTCAGTGGGCAACCGGTCAATTGTTTGTGTGTTGTTAGCTTAAGCACATTGAGTTTGTCTATACTTGTGACTTTGATGAAGATGAGATCACATTTATTGACCAATTAATCCAGAAAAGCAGCTAATGCCAAAGGGTTCACATACTTTTTCTTGCCACTGTATATAGACATACATACATACATTTGAAAAGTACCAACAAAGTATATGATGAGGGTTTGGTAAAATGTTTCCAATTCAGTTTTGGCAGGTGGCAGGTGTGACAGTTAATTTTGGACCCTGATTATAAATTTCTCTGGCCTGAATGTTCCCTACATAGTCATTAAGTGAACTGAAGCTGCAGAAATGTGAGCAGGTGTGTGTGTGTGTGTGTGTGTGTGTGTGTGTGTGTGTGTGTGTGTAACAGGAGAAGAGCACATATCTGGGTCTGGTTAGTATCCCGATCTCCAGTATAACGGGTCGTCAGTTTGTGGAGCAGTGGTATCCCGTCATCCAGCCCAGCGTTCTGGCAAAAGGGGGCGGAGTCGGCAGCGGGAAGATCATCAACGCATCGTTGCGACTCAAATCTCGCTATCAGACGATGAACATCCTGCCGATGGAGCTGTATAAGGAGTTCGCCGAGTACGTCACCAATAATTACCGCACGTTGTGTGGCGTTCTGGAGCCGCTGTTGAGCGTGAAGAGTAAAGAGGAAGTGGCGTGTGCGCTGGTACACATCCTACAGAGCACTGGGAAGGCCAAGGTCAGTCATTACGGTCACATCAGCTTTCTTTAGGCATGAAATTTAATCAACATAATAATAATTCTGCATAGTAAAATAAAAAAAACGTAAAATAAATGCATGGCAAAACAGGGTGCCAAATGTTCACCATAAACCGAAACAACAGTTTTATACCGTGAAGTGAAATAACATGTTTATAATGCTACATTAAATATGTGTTTCAACCATAAACTGAAATAACATGTTTAAATTGTCATTTTAAATAGTGCGTGAATACTGTAAATTGAAATTACTTTTAAAATGTAGTTTAATAGAACATGTTTCAACTATAAAGTTAAATAAAATGTTTAGACTGCTCATTAAATAATAAAATTAAATAAATTATATTTTTTTAATTATAGGGGTGCTATATTGCGAAAAAGGTTTATGCTTAAAACGCTGATGTCTCCGTATAAATAAGTCAGGCATATGAGGTATCATTTGAAAGCTTAGAATCTCAACTTTTTATAGAACATCAATAGTTTTGCATTTATGTAACTTATAATATCAAAATAAGTCCTTGCATTCGTGTTAAACATGAGCGCCCCCTAGAGGTAATGGGGTAGAAATATTTATATGAAAATTAACGTTTTTCACATAGCACATAAATGGGCAAGTTATATATCAAATGAAAGCTCTCATTCTCAGGAATGTGACTGAATAGTTCATTTTGATGCCCCATTACCACAGTTTAAAAGATCTTCAAAAGAATCACAAAGTACAATATGCTTTCCGTAAGTCATCAAATACAAACGTTTCTTTTATCCTCCGATCACTGTTGCTGTAAGCCCCAAATAGCTAAACACTGTATATCTGCTTTTAGCTTTGGGAAATTTCAAAAAAATTAGCCATTGTTTACTTGTCTGTGAGTTTGTGTGAATAATCCAGTATTATATCTTACAAGTCCAGAATAAAATATGCCATCCTGAAGGAAAAGCATCCTAAGCAAATAATTAGAAAAAAATCGTTTTCGACTATTGATGTTGAAATATTATATATCATAGAAAAGGGGAGGATCTGAGCTTTCTAATGACACCTAGATTGAGCTTTTAGTCCACTCAGAGGACGAGATATTCAATGTAATAATGAGGGTGTTGCTTGAACTGAACATTAGACTGAATGTCTATGGACGAGCACATCTGTGAGGGGTGAAATATGTTAGAGCGCCACCTACAGTTCACATCTGTGTATTGTGATGGAATGTGATAGAGCTCCACCTACAGTTCACATCTGTGTATTGTGATGGAATGTGTTAGAGCGCCACCTACAGTTCACATCTGTGTATTGTGATGGAATGTGATAGAGCTCCACCTACAGTTCACATCTGTGTATTGTGATGGAATGTGATAGAGCTCCACCTACAGTTCACATCTGTGTATTGTGATGGAATGTGTTAGAGCGCCACCTACAGTTCACATCTGTGTATTGTGATGGAATGTGTTAGAGCGCCACCTACAGTTCACATCTGTGTATTGTGATGGAATGTGTTAGAGCGCCACCTACAGTTCACATCTGTGTATTGTGATGGAATGTGTTAGAGCGCCACCTACAGTTCACATCTGTGTATTGTGATGGAATGTGTTTGAGCGCCCCCTACAGATCATATATATTGTGATGGAAAGTGAGAGAGAAAAAACTATTTTTTTTAGTACTTACTGCCACCTAGTGGAATAAAATAAGACTATTTCCTGGGAAATAGAGCAAACAGAACCAGAATTACATGCTTACAATTCAGGACAGCAAAACAAGTTTATTTATTTTATTAATTTTTTTTAACTTTCTGTTTATCATAAGATTATAAACAGTATTATTTATGAATAATAGTTTTTTTTCAATGTGCAATATATACTGAAAATGTAAATTTGGTGTGAATAAATATATTTTTGAGGAATTTAACACTTTTATTGAAAGATGTGGAATGAATGTTAAATTATACAGAATTTATATGTAAAAATACATGTATTTTTTACAGTGTAGCTACGCAATCCCAATTTCACATGCTGTTACATTCCAAAATGTTTCAGTATGCAATTCAGAATATAACGCAAGTAATGCTTTATATTTTCAATTAAAAAAAAAATATTTGTTAAATAACCATGTAGTAATGAGGAATTTTGCATAATCCAGTGAATTTAAAAAATATATATTTTCAATGACTTTTATTTAAAAATGTATTATTTAAGAATATTTTATATATTATAATTCTTATAAATAATACTGAAAATTAATTCTAATAAAGAAAATTATAATAATATTTATAAATATATTGTATATATAAAATCTAAAAATGATTAGAAAATAAAACATTTTTTACAAATGAAAGGTAACTAAAGAAAAGGTTTTCCATAACAAAAGTATAAGTCTGACTTCATATTATGTAACGATTGAGTTAAAAAGAAAAGAATCGAAACAGGAAAACTACTTTTATAAATTCTGATTGGATGACACACATTGAAAGTCGTTGTAAAATAGCTGATTTTCACATTACTGCATGTTTCATGTGTAAATAACGCAAAGAAGTCCCGCTCTTAACACATATATCTACTGTACTGCTAAATCTCTACCAGACGATTTCTACCGTCATGTGATGTGTGACCTCATCCCACTGCTGTGTGTGTTTCAGGACTTCCTGTCTGATATGGCCATGACTGAGGTGGATCGATTCATGGAGCGCGAGCATCTGATCTTCAGAGAGAACACACTGGCCACTAAAGCCATCGAAGAGTTCCTGAAGCTCATCGCTCTCCGTTACCTCAAAGACACCATCGGTGAGTCCTGCCGCTGATGTGTGTCACAGAGATTTACTGAGCAGTTACTGACTTTCAAATCTCTTATTATATTATTTGTGTTACACGTGTTACTAAAATAACATTATTATATCATTTGTAAAGAATTGTTAATTTTCTATCAATATATTTTGATTTTATATATATATATTTACATTTATTCATTCAAATTTTGTATGGTTTTTCATTCTTATTTATATTAATAATAATAGAAACAATATTAAAATGTATTTAATATTTTTAAATAATTTATTTTAAATAAAATTAATTAAAACAAAAACATTTTAAAACAATTTTAAATTACATTTTTTTATTTTATTTAATTCACTGGATTATACAAAATTACTCATTACTACATGGTAATTTAATAAATATATATTTTTTTTATATTAAATTAAAAATAATTTAGTAGTAATAGTAGTAATATTATTTTATTCATATGTGATGTGTTTAAAACATAAAAATATTACCTTTTAAAAATTATTAAAAAGTACCTTCCATTAGTAAAGAATTGTTATTTTCTGTAATATTTTTATTATTGTATATATATATATATATATATATATATATATATATATATATATATTTAATTATAATTGTCTTTATTACAATGAACTATTCATTATTATTTATATGAAATAAAAGTAAAAAAATTAAATAAAAGTAATTTAAATAAAAGTAATTTACAAAATTACTTTTTAAAATAATTTTAAATAATTTGTATTTATTTTTTATTTAATTCTGGATAATGCAAAATGACTTATGACTACATGGTTATTTAATATATACAAATAATTTTAATATTAAAAAATAATACAAACACAATATTATAGTAATATTATTTGAGTAATATGTGAAGTATGTTTATAACATGAATTATATTTACAGTAGCTGTTATTTCAACTTCCAGCTCTTTCATGTTGTAGGGGTTTATTTTCATCAAAAGAAACTTTTTGTCTTTTTGTTATATGAAGGTCACATTAAAACTGAATTAGAAACTTTTTCTCTTCATAATGTTGTCGTTGCACTAGGAGGAAATAAAGACATTTTTACAGACGTAGAGCTTCTTTGAGAAGAGTTAAGAAAGTAACAAGTAATTAGTAATGTGATTATTTTTCCATTGAGTAATCAGTAATCTATATGTATTAATGTGCTGATGTTGGTGCTGTGCAGGTGAGTTCATCCGCGCGCTGTACGAGTCCGAGGAGAACTGTGAGGTGGATCCCATGCGAACGCCCCCGTCTGTGGTGGCGGATCATCAGGCTAATCTGCGCATGTGCTGTGAACTCGCGCTGTGCAAGATCATCAACTCTCATTGGTCAGTTCCTCTGTCATCCTTATTGAACATATAATAATAATATTCTATATAATAATGATTATAATGAACTCTGAGAAAAGTTCATTGAGCTTATAGTTGTTATCTGTCTGATTGTGTAGTGTGTTTCCACGGGAACTGAAGGAGGTATTTGCGTCATGGCGTGTGCGTTGTGCCGAACGTGGCCGTGAGGACATTGCAGACCGTCTCATCAGCTCGTCTCTCTTCCTGCGCTTCCTGTGTCCAGCAATCATGTCTCCGTCTCTGTTTAATCTGACGCAGGAATATCCGTCCGAGCGCACCTCACGAACTCTCACGCTCATCGCCAAGGTGGTGCAGAGCCTCGCCAGCTTCTCAAAGTGAGTCACTCGAGTCCACCGTCATTTATCCACAAACACACACACGTCAATCATCAGCTCTGATTGTCTGATCATACTTCTATTCACTCCATACTTCCATTTTAATTTAGGCATCCATACCTGTTCCATAGTGTCCCATAGAGTTCCATAGTGTCCCATAGAGTTCCATAGTGTCCCATAGAGTCCCATAATGTCCCATAGAGTCCCATAATGTCTCATAGTATCCCATAGTGTCCCATAGAGTTCCATAATGTCCCATAGAGTTCCATAGTGTTCCATAGTGTCCCATAGTGTCCCATAGAGTTCCATAGTGTCCCATAGAGTTCCATAGAGTTCCATAGTGTCCTATAGTGTCCCATAGTGTTCCATAGTGTCCCATAGAGTTCCATAGTGTCCCATAGAGTCCCATAGAGTTCCATAGTGTCCCATAGAGTTCCATAGAGTTCCATAGTGTCCCATAGAGTTCCATAGTGTCCCATAGAGTCCCATAGTGTCTCATAGAGTCCCATAGTGTCCCATAGAGTTCCATAGTGTCCCATAGTGTCCCATAGAGTCCCATAGAGTTCCATAGTGTCCCATAGAGTTCCATAGTGTCCCATAGAGTCCCATAATGTCCCATAGAGTCCCATAGAGTTCCATAGTGTCCTATAGTGTCCCATAGAGTTCCATAGTGTCCCATAGTGTCCCATAGAGTTCCATAGTGTCCCATAGTGTCCCATAGAGTCCCATAGAGTTCCATAGTGTCCCGTAGAGTTCCATAGTGTCCCATAGAGTTCCATAGTGTCCCATAGAGTCCCATAATGTCCCATAGAGTCCCATAGTGTCCCATAGAGTCCCATAGTGTCTCATAGTATCCCATAGTGTCCCATAGAGTTCCATAATGTCCCATAGAGTTCCATAGTGTCCCATAGTGTCCCATAGAGTTCCATAGTGTCCCATAGAGTTCCATAGAGTTCCGTAGTGTCCTATAGTGTCCCATAGAGTTCCATGGTGTCCCATAGTGTCCCATAGAGTTCCATAGTGTCCCATATAATCCCATAGAGTTCCATAGTGTCCCATAGAGTTCCATAGTGTCCCATAGAGTTCCATAGTGTCCCATAGTGTCCCATAGAGTTCCATAGTGTCCCATATAATCCCATAGAGTTCCTTAGTGTCCCATAGAGTTCCATAGTGTCCCATAGAGTTCCATAGTGTCCCATAGAGTCCCATAGTGTCCTGTAGAGTTCCATAGTGTCCCATAGAGTTCCATAGTGTCTCATAGAGTTCCATAGTGTCCCAGAATGTCCCATAGAGTTCCATAGTGTCCCATAGAGTCCCATAGTGTCTCATAGAGTCCCATAGTGTTCTAAAGAGTCCCATAGTGTCCCATAGTGTCCCATAGTGTCCCATAGAGTCCCATAGTGTCCCAAAGAGTCCCATAGTTTCCCATAGAGTCCCATAGTGTCCCATAGTGTCCCATTGTGTTTATAATTCCCAAAATTATATCAAACAGAAGACTCCAACTTTGTTCTGTGTGTGTGTGTGAGAGAGTGTGTGTGTGTGTGAGTGTGTGTGTGTGTGGGGGGGGGGGGGGGGGGGGGGATGAGTGTGTGTGTGCTCGCGTGTGTGTAAGAGTGTATGTTTTGTGTGTGTGTGTGTGTGGAGGGGTGAGTGTGTGTGTGCTCGCGTGTGCGTAAGAGTGTATGTTTTGTGTGTGTGTGGGGGGGTGAGTGTGTGTGTGAGTGTGTGTGTGTGGGGCGGGTGAGTGTGTGTGCTCGCGTGTGCGTAAGAGTGTATGTTTTGTGTGTGTGTGTGGGGGGGGTGAGTGTGTGTGAGTGTGTGTGTGTGTGGGGGGGTGTGTGTGTGTGTGTGCTCGCGTGTGCGTAAGAGTGTATGTTTTGTGTGTGTGTGTGCTACACTGTGGCTTATTGACACATTTTATTTGACACAATGTAAAAAAAAATAATAAATGTTCTGTGTTATAATGTCATGAGTTCATATTTTTGTGTATTGGGGTGGGGTTCATGTTTTATAATGTCACCCCTTGATTTCTGTGTGTGTTTGTTCTGCATTGTGGCTGATTTATATTTATATCAAATTAAAAAAATTGTGTTGTTTTTTTAGTCTGTCCCATTCATATCCTGTGGTCTGTCAAATTTTGACCAGGAACAGAAGGTGTCACTTTTTATATGATGACTTTGAGTTATCAAATAAAGTTTACGTTTATTGTGTGTGTTCAGATGGCAAGTGGAGGAAAAGTCCACGCAGATAAAGGAAAAAGAGGTTATCCGTCAAAAATGACCGAACACTATAGAAAGTTTAAAAACCAGGTGCAAGAAACTTTTCACAATGAGCATGTTTACATGCACGCCAATACGCTGATAACTCTCAAAAATTGTTTTATTTATAAAATCTGTCAAAGCAAGAAAAATGTGTTTATGTTAGATTTGAAATAATTGAGGTATTCTCTGCTTTTGATGTCAAATCGTAACCAGTCATGCGCACAGTGCTGAAGAACACCGTAAGAATGCCGGTTAAAGTGTTTACATGCAACACCAAACTGGGGTAATGGGCGAAAATGTACCTGTGTTGATCTGTTTATTCTTACGGCGTTTATGACCTTACACCGCTGTTGACCACACCACACGTGTTGTCGACTTATTAAGAATGTGCATGTAAACTCACTCAGTTTTTACATACCAAATCTGATCATTTATCCTTAAATCAAGCATTAGACAGTAATTAAAAACTATTTGGATCTAAAATAATTATTTAAAAACGAGCAAATATGGTTGGTGTAAAATTGTTTATCTAATAACACATTTTGGGAGTAATGATGATTATTAGTGGAGCCTCTATTGAATGTGTTTCTAAATGATCGTTCTTTTGTGTTGTGGTAATGAGGATTTTACTGGACATGCTCTCATTGCACTTCATCGTGAAGAGTTTGGGGTCTGTGTTTAGAGTTCATCTTCAGTCTCGTTTCTGTAGTTGACACATCACTTATCATCAGCTGTCTCTTGACTTGTCTGTCTCTCCCTCTCCGCTGTGTGTGTTGTGCAGGTTCAGTGGTAAAGAGGATTATCTGGGCTTCATGAATGAGTTTCTGGAGATGGAGTGGGGCTCAATGCAGCAGTTCCTGTATGAAATCTCTAATCTGGAGTGTGTGAGTAACGCCGGGGCGTTTGAGGGTTATATCGACCTCGGCCGAGAGCTGTCCATCCTGCACAGTTTACTCTGGGAGGTGATGGCCCAACTCAGTAAGGTAATGTCATAAAATGTGTTTTCTGTGCCACCAGCATTACTCAATTGCACTAGTAATGATGGTTTTTGAACAGTTTATTATGTTGAAGATCTCTCAGTTATCAAACACTGATGCTGGTTTGCCGTGTCTCCTGCTGATTCTTCAGGACGCCATATTGAAACTGGGGCCGTTGCCACGGTTACTGAATGACATCAGCGTGGCGTTGCGGAACCCTCAGCTGCACCGTCAGGCGAGTCACCAGCCGCCCGAACGTCACCTGTCACGTCCCGCATTCGCCCGCCTCGCCACTAACGACTTCCAGAGCCTCATGATGAGAGACCTCAACAGGTGATCAATACAGCTGTCAATCAATCTGTCTGTCTGTCTGACTGTCTCGCTTTCTGTTTGTCCAGCCATCTGTCCTTCTTTCTGTCCTTCTATCTGTCTGTCTGTCTGTCTTTCTATCTATCTATCTATCTATCTATCTATCTATCTATCTATCTGTCTATTTTTCTGTCTATCTGTCTATCTATCTATCTATGTGTCTGTCTGTATGTCTGTCTGTCTGATCTACTTGTCTGTCTGTCTATCTGATCTACCTGTCTGTCTGTCTGTCTGTCTGTCTATCTATCTGTCTATCTATCTATCTGTCTATCTATCTATCTATGTGTCTGTCTGTATGTCTGTCTGTCTGATCTACTTGTCTGTCTGTCTATCTGATCTACCTGTCTGTCTGTCTGTCTGTCTGTCTATCTATCTGTCTATCTATCTATCTGTCTATCTATCTATCTATGTGTCTGTCTGTATGTCTGTCTGTCTGATCTACTTGTCTGTCTGTCTATCTGATCTACCTGTCTGTCTGTCTGTCTGTCTGTCTGTCTATCTATCTATCTATCTATCTATCTATCTATGTGTCTATCTGTATGTCTTATCTGATCTACCTGTCTGTCTGTCTATCTGATCTACCTGTCTGTCTGTCTGTCTATCTATCTGTCTGTCTGACTGTCTGTCTGATCTACCTGTCTGTCTGTCTATCTATCTATCTGTCTGTTCTGTCTGTCTGATTTATCTGTCTGTCTGATCTATATGTTTGTCTATTCTATCTGTCTGTCTGTCTGACCTACCTGTCTCTCTGACCTACCTGTCTGTCTGTCCTTCTATCTGTCTGTCTATCTGTCTGTCTGACTGTCTGTTTGATCTACCTGTCTGTCTGTCCATCTATCTATCTGTCTGTCTGTTCTACCTGTCTGTCTGTTCTGTCTGTCTGTCTGTCTGATTTATCTGTCTGTCTGATCTATATGTTTGTCTATTCTATCTGTCTGTCTGTCTGATCTACCTGTCTGTCTATTTCTCTTAAATACAATAAACACTAATAATGCAGTAGCATGTGAATGGTTGAAACAAGTTGACTGGCAGCCGAGATCAGCTTGCAGCACAGATTTTTCTGAACTTCAGGTCATTGATTATGATCTGATATATCACTGTATGTCTCTGTCATTGTCTTTATAATGGTTTCATAACAGAATTAACATGAAATCAGTTTCACTCAACTTTTTTTCTCCAGTGTTCTCGACTGATAGTCATAATCATCTGTGTGTGCAGCTCTATAGATATCTCTCGTCTGCCGTCTCCAACGGCGGGTTTGTCTGGAAGTGGCGTTCTGTCTCATCCAGGAATGGCTGCGTTCTCCGAGCGCGATCACCATGGCAACAAAGACGTGTTCTACGTGACCCGCCCTCCTCTGGCACGCTCAAGCCCCGCCTACTGCACAAGCAGCTCTGACATCACTGAACCTGACCCGAAGGTACACACACACACACACACACACACACACACACACACACACACACACTTTTCTGTTCTATAAAGTGTTGAGCAAAACTTAGAATTGGAGATTAATACAGAATGGTACACAGTTCAGGTTCTCGACTATATTTTTTGCTAAAATGTTCTCACTTTGCATTTGCTATTCTCAAGTGTAATTGTGTGTGTTGACTCTCTCAGGTTCTCAGTGTGAATAAGAGTGTGTCTATGATGGATCTTCAGGATTCGCGCATTAACAGCGTGTCGAATCTGCACTCTGTAAATGACCTGCTGAACTCGTCTCAGGGCTCTCTCGCCGGGCTGGGCAGGTACGGTCCACTGGGTGGCGCCCCTCTCAGGGCTGGAGGTCGCGTATCAGCGGGGTCAAATATGTCGGGCGGTTTGCGTATGGGGATGGATTCCCTCTCACAGCAGCAGCAACAGCAGGCGGCCGCGATGCACGTGCCGTTATCCTTCCAGAACCCTCTGTTCCACCTGGCGTCCGACGGACCGCAGTACCACACCCCCCCACATGTGCCCGCTGCGGCCCCGCCCCCACTCCTGCTCGCCCCGGAGCCTGAGAACGGACACGTTGGCTTCGGCATGCCGACGTTCGGTCACAGCGGCTTCTCACGCAGCGAGGATCTGTCGGCTCTGCGCTCACAGAACAGTCTGGTGCAACCCAACATTGTCCACTCGCACAGCTACAGCGACGATTTCACACGCCACAATCAGGCCGACTACGCCCGCAGACAGCTCTCGCTGCAGGTGCAGGTAAACAGACAGACTCACGCAGTCTTGGAAATTAATAACATCTTAAGGAGTCATGACTCATCATGATCTTTCTGAATGAAATTGTTTATAAAATAATTTACAATCATTTTTAAAGCAGTTAAAGCCTAAAAATGTCCGTCTCTGTATCTCTGGCATCAGGAGAATCTTCAGCAGCAGGTTTTAATGGGCATGGCCCCACAGACAGCAACGGGCACCGGCACACCCGCTTCTCTGGCCACTCCCCCTACCACCATTCATCCTGTGCGTCAGGCCTCCATGGCTCCGCCTCCTCAGCGTGCAAAGCCTCAGCCTTCTCACCAGCTGTCTGTCAGCTCAGCCGCTAACTCCACGCCTCCCAAGACCCGCCCTCAGAGCGGAAACCTCCTCCAATCACCCGAGTCAAGTTTCGGGCCGAGACAGTTGCCACGACAGCAGCTGTCAGCAAAGGATAGCCCTGCCCCCGGGCTGCCGCATCAGTCCAGCACAGCGAATGACAACGCCACACCACAAGGGGGTGCTGGTGAGAGCGTAGAAAACACCCCTAGCAACCAACCCACAAAACCCGCTCAACAAAATAACCAACAGAATTTACTCAAACCAACCGTTAACAAACAGGTACTCTTTATTATCTCGTATACTCGTGTATATATACCACAAATACTTCTGTATACTTGTTTACTATATATAACTAGTATGGAAAGGTTAGAAGAACTTGAGGCTATATATACAATTCTTCATTCAGGGCTCGAAATCTCCCTCCACATTGAACACCCCCACGGCTGCGTCTGAGCGGACGGTGGCCTGGGTGTCCAACATGCCGCACCTGTCTGCAGACATCGAGAGCTTGCGTGTGGATCGTGAGGATTTCAAACTGAAGGAACACTCTAAGAGTATGGACGAGTCTCGTCTGGACCGGGTCAGTATGGGCTCACAGCTTCACACAATGGCGTAGATTTGGTTTGTTCAAATGAGGGTCCAGGAAAATAAGCGATCGATAGAATGTCCCGTTGGTTGTCACTGCTGGTTAGGACAAAAACTCTGATTACTGTTGAATATATACCGTTTTACACATGTCGTTGGCCGTCGGGTTAGGACACGGTGTGACTGGGGCTGCCTGTCGCCTCTTCTATGTTTCTGTTTGATTTCCGGGTACTCATTTAAAAATAAATAAGGCTGGGCATAGAAATGCATCAATTCTTCGAATACAAACTCGACTGAAAAAAAGGTGTAATTTATTTATTTTTTTGCAACCACTTAATCTTATCAAATCAAGCCCAAATTATTATTATTTTTTTTTTTTTTTTGGAAGTTCAGTTGGCAAATGGAGGACATATCAAGTCTTGTGCTGCTCAGATGAAGGAATTTTATTACATGAGGAAAATGTATTTCATTCAACAATGACTAAATAACATCGGAGGGTTAGAAATCCTCATCCAGCAATAATAAACGACTGTGATTGGCCCATCCTGGCCAGCGCTGAGAAAAGTAACAGGTACCACGTGACTCCGCCATATATGCTTGAGGGGGATTGCGTGAGATTGCGCAATTTTTTTGTCTGATTCTGACAGACTCACAGTCACGCAATTGCAAGATATCTCGTACTTATTTGTTTTCAGAGTTGATGTCAAATATATATATAAATAAGGACAGATGCATGATTTGGGTAGACCACAATTCTACGCCAATTGCGTCACATGAGTTACAACAATAACATCCCCAAACAAACAATACATCACTTTTAAACCTGTGTGCAGGTGCGCGAGTATGAGGAGGAGATTCACTCTCTAAAGGAGCGTTTGATGATGTCACATCGTAAACTGGAGGAGTACGAGCGCCGGCTGCATTCGCAGGAACAACAGACGAGTAAAATCCTGCTGCAGTATCAGAGTCGCCTTGACGACAGCGAGCGACGCCTGCGACAACAACAGGTGGAGAAAGACTCGCAGATCAAAGGAATCATCAACAGGTCAGACGCATCTCGAAGCGCTTAATAAACAGCCTCAATAATGTTGTGGGGAGGTTAGGGGATAGATAATATCATTAGATCAGGATAAAAACAACACACGTCGATGGAATTAAAAACAAAAGTGTGTGTGTGTTGCAGGTTAATGGCTGTAGAGGATGAGATGAGAGGAAGTGGAATGCCTGACCTGAAAACCAGATTATTCACAGAACAGGTCTGTACACACACACACATAGTCTTTTATTTGAGTTATCATGTTATGCATTTAAAATAAAGTCAATATTTCATCATGCCAGTTTTATTATAAAGTCGAACAAAACTGAATGCCGTGAGGGGGTCCCTGGAAAATTTCAGATAAAAAAAAAAAAAAAAAGTTTAAAAACTAATTTAACCGAATTTGACACGATTTTCATTTCAGTTTAATTAGCGTGTTTTTCCACATAAAAAAGGTTACGCTTAAAATGCTCAAGTCCCCGCATACATGTCAGGCATGTGAGGTTTCGTTTGAAACCTCAGAATCTGAACTTTTCAGCGATAACATCACTTCTGCATATATGTTTCATTACATAACAAAATAAGGTCTTAAATATCTGCAACGCAAATATGCGCCACCTAGTGGTTATGTGATGGAAATATTAATATGAATGTCAACGTATTTAAAATAGCACTAGTCATATATCAAATGAAAGCTCGTATTCTCATGAATATGACTGTAGAGTTTATTGTGTTGCCCTAATAAATCAGTTTAAAAGATGTTCAAAAGAATCACAAAGTGAAATATGATATTTGTAAGGCTTCACGTTTATGCTTCGATCTCTGTTGCTGTGAAAACTTTATATGTTTTTACCTTAGGGAGATTTCTGAAACACGAGCCATTGTTTACTTGTCTGTGAGCTTGTGTGAATAATCCAATGATGTATCTTATAACTCCATTTTTGTCATGATGCATCTTTGTCGTCTAAACTTTGTTAACATTGACAAAATCAAAAAACTCTTCGTCAATGAACATATTCGTCAGTCATATTTTGATGAGACAGTAATGCAAAAAAAATATAATTCTCATCACAGTATGAAATATGAAAAATAAATTATTGTAAAGAATTTATACATCATGGTAGTTTTTGTACTACCTTTAATTTCTGATAATTTAAATACAATAAAAATACAATAAAAGTAATCAGATTTTTTTTTTTTTTTGCAATAATCAATGCTTAATTTTCATAAAAATAAAAGAGATAACATTATTTTTATGCACCCAAATATAAGGTTGTTTATTCCAGGCAGAACAATAACCTGAGAGATATAAAGACAAGTGAATCTCTTTATATTCACTGACTGACCTTCTGTTTTTCTTTTCAGCCCATTTATGGCGCTCACTCTGGAACATGATTGGCCCGTGCAGGAATAGTGGACATGTGATTGGTTGAACCTCAACCCTGGGATATCTGTTGATTGGCTGAGAGAGACGAGAAAGGCTGATCTAGAGAATGAAGAACAACTCCAACTATATAATCTCTCTTTCTCTCTCTCTCTCTCTCTCTCTCTCTCTCTCTCTCTCACACACACACACACACACACACACACACACTGGGAATATATATATATATGTGTGTGTAATCAATAAATATATATATATCTATATTCATCAGGTGTCTCTCTCTCTCTCTCGCTCTCTCTTTTCTTCTGAAATTTTGAGCCAAATGGACGACAATCAGCATCTTCGAGGCCGATACAATCACATCGATAGCACAATGAAAACCAACAGACAGACAGAGAGACAGACAGCATGAGTTTATTCATTTGTCTCTCTTTATTCGCAGATGTGTGTGTATGTGTGTTTTGATTAATGGCGGCCTCAACTTCCTAATAATCACTCAATAACAAATCTATTTTTTTTCTTTTTGAACAATGTTTTGAGTTCTGAGCCAACAGACGCTGTCATACTGCTCATAACTCCGCCTCTTCCTGTCTGAGAAGGGGGCGGGCTTTCCTCTGCGTGCCTAAAGAGCTCCAATGAGAACAGGACAAACAAGACTATTGCCGAGTGAATCGAACACTCCGTTTATTTCATGATTTCATGAAGTTTTGCTCATCTATGAGAAAGAAGTCTGCAATGTTTTTGGGTGGATTTGCTGCACTGTGGACAGAAAGCCCAGTTTCCTGCGTCTAATGCCACACAGACGACCAGGAAAGTCTCGGAAAGAAGTACCGAAGAGTTTCTGGTTGTCCAAACGCAAACGCGACGCTTGTGTGTGTGAGAAATGTTCTTGGTTTGCTGTAGTGAGTTTTCACTGTTGGCATTAGTTGTGTGGAACAGATATCAGGTGACTTTGTGATTCAATATGGGAACGAAAGATCAATTTGATTTAGTGTGTGTGTGTGTTTGTTAGAAAACACCTAAATGAAAAGTTTTAAAGGTGAAGTGTGTAATTTCCACTAGCCGTACCAAACAGAATGGGAGTCAAAATAACTCTCTCAAAACAGGTTTCCCAACATTCGCCAATCGGTCAATGGTCGGACAAAAGGGTAGTCCCGCTCCAAACTCGCCCCATTACTTGAGTCAGAAGTTGACATGAACCAATTAATGTCGAATATTCACTTATACAGCATGTAATTAACATGAAATAAAAATGTAACCTATTTACTTTATTAAAGGAACAAGTGTACTGAACAAGGGTTCAGTACAAGTTTAGCTCAGTTGGCAGCATTTGTTGATTACCACAAAAATGCATTTCAACTCATCCCTCCTCAATGTGTAACGGCCAATTCCCAATGTGCTCCAAGTCCTCGTGGTGGCGTAGTGACTCGCCTCAATCCGGGTGGTGGAGGACGAATCTTAGTTGCCTCCGCGTCTGAGACCGTCAATCGGCACGTTACCATGGAGACGTAGCGCATGTGGAGGCTTCCCGCTATTCTCCGCAGCATCCACACACAACTCACCACACGCCCCACCGAGAGCGAGAACCACATTATAGTGACCACAAGGAGGTTACCCCATGTGACTCTACCCTCCCTAGCAACCGGCCCAATTTGGTTACCCCATGTGACTCTACCCTCCCTAGCAACCGGGCCAATTTGGTTATCCCATGTGACTCTACCCTCCCTAGCAACCGGGCCAATTTGGTTATCCCATGTGACTCTACCCTCCCTAGCAACCGGGCCAATTTGGTTACCCCATGTGACTCTACCCTCCCTAGCAACCGGGCCAATTTGGTTATCCCATGTGACTCTACCCTCCCTAGCAACCGGGCCAATTTGGTTATCCCATGTGACTCTACCCTCCCTAGCAACCGGGACAATTTGGTTACCCCATGTGACTCTACCCTCCCTAGCAACCAGCCCAATTTGGTTACCCCATGTGACTCTACCCTCCCTACCCACCGGGCCAATTTGGTTATCCCATGTGACTCTACCCTCCCTAGCAACCGGGCCAATTTGGTTGCTAAGGAGACCTGACTGGATTCAAACTCACGACTCCAGTGTGATAGTCAGCGTCAATACTCGCTGAGACACCCAGACCCTTTCGTTCCTCCTTTTCTTTAAATGTGTGTTCCAGTGAGACACTTCCAATGCAAGTCAATGGGGTTTAATCTGTAAACATTAAAATACTGTTTCAACAGTATAAACACAAGACATGAACAATATGTGTGTTAACATGATTTTACTGTCATTAAATCACTCACTGACCGCATCTGTGTGAAGTTAGGGAGAAGCATTGACCCATGTTTCCATTGATCATGGTATAAATAATGGGGGGTTGTTTTGATTACCTCCCCCTATCCTCCCGAAATCAGCTGGTAATTTAATTAAGTTTACAGCAAGAATAGCACATAATGACACATCTGGAAAAGAAGTGCATTGGGATGTGTGAAGATGCTTTGGATGGTGAACTCGAGAAGGTCCCAAAATCCACTGCTAACTCAGATTCTCGATCCTGGTGTGGAGCGCTCCCGTTATACCATCAAATCAATTCCGATGGATACAATAATGTCCAACACTATATTTTTTGTTGTTGAACAAACTCAGAAATACTTCACAGTATGGAAGTGACATGGGTTGTGATTTTGATGGGTTTTCATGGTAAAAATTACACACTTCACTTTTAACGATAGGAAAGATTTGACTGAAAGTATTTATCACTCTAGATTTGAATAAAGCCACAAATAATCCAGCCACACATAATTATTTACTCAAACACACGCAGACACACACTGATTTGCTTTTTTCTGAGGTTGGCTGCTGATTTCTGTACATAGAGTCCAGATTTACTAATTGAAAGTTTATTCATTTTAAGTCAGTTTTTCTCTTTTTCGGTGTTTGGTGGATTCTCATATACGCCAGTAGCTGCTTTGCTGGGGCTTAAGGCACTTTTCTATTTATTTTTTGTTGAAGTATTAATTTTGTCTGCATTTCAGGTAATAATAGTAATGAAAAACTATGAATAGTGTTTCTGTGCCTACGGTTCCCATAGAGCAGTGGTTCTCAAACAGGGGACCGAGACCCACTAGGGGGCTCAAGATTATTTAATAATTAAAATGCTAAAAAATACTTTAAGATGGATGCCCACAAATTATCAACAGACTCTTTCTGAAACTTCTAGAATCAAAAATGATCCATGATTAATTATTTGAATCAGACACATCTTGTTTCGGGTGAGGGGGCCTGTTGTCTTGGACATTGGGGGGCCTTGGAGTCAAAAAGGTTGAGAGCCACTGCCATAGAGAACTCTGCAGTTCCTGATAGGCTGATGCAGAACCGTCTGCAGCGCTGATTGGTTAAATGCAGCACTCTGTGGTTCCTGATTGGCTGATGCAGAACCCTCTGCAGCGCTGATTAGTTTAATGCAGAACTCTGCAGTTCCTTATTGACTGATACAGAACCCTCTGAGTGCTGATTGGTAAAATGCAGAACTCTGCGGTTCCTGATCGCCTGATGCAGAACCCTCTTCAGCGCTGATTATTTTAATGCAGAAATCTGCGGTTCCTGATCGGCTGATGTGGAACCCTCTGCAGCGTTGATTATTTTAATGCAGAAATCTGCGGTTCCTGATCGGCTGATGTGGAACCCTCTGCAGCGCTGATTAATTTAATGCAGAACTCTGTGGTTCCTGATCGGCTGATGTGGAACCCTCTGCAGCGCTGATTAATTTAATGCAGAACTCTGCGGTTCCTGATCGGCTGATGTGGAACCCTCTGCAGCGCTGATTAATTTAATGCAGAACTCTGCGGTTCCTGATCGGCTGATGTGGAACCCTCTGCAGCGCTGATTAATTTAATGCAGAACTCTGCGGTTCCTGATCAGCTGATGCGGAACCCTCTGCAGCATTGATTAGTTTAATGCAGAACTCTGCAGTTCCTGTTTGGCTGAAGCGGAACCCTCTGCAGCGCAGATTGGTTTAATGCAGAACTCTGCAGTTCCTGTTTGGCTGAATGGTTGCTTTTACAACCTGTTAGTTGCCATAAAGACATCCATTTTGAGAGAATATCAGTTTCAATAAAGCGAAGGCGCTTTGCAGATTGATTCTTTTTCAATACAACATCGCTCAACTTTTTGTCACAATTTTCCTATAATATACAGCCATTTTATGTGTATAGGGGTCAGTTATGCTAAGACAGATCGTGATGGTGTATCTTCCCCATTGTGTAGCACTCTAGTTCTTAATGACTTTCTGTATTAAATTCATGATGAAATGGTCCTTACAACGGGACCCATTCGCCAATTTAGCCATAGACATGGACAAGCCATAGCATTGACCCGTCCCTCCAGTCCGATTCAGGAGTGTAGAATGTATATATTTATATATTTACCCATGGAAATATTCTGGAATGCAGGAGAGATTAGTGATTCTAGAGTGGCGCCTCTCTGAAAATAGAGTGATGTTTTGAATGTTCATATTATTATAAAGATATTATATTCAAATATTATTATTATTATTATTATTATTGTAATTATGAGCTTCATTTTATTGACAATGATTGATAAACAAAAATGTCTTTCTTTTTGTGAATATGGAGAAGTTTACATTTTTCTGGGGAAATATTACAAATCTTTAAATATTTCAACAAATAAATAAATATATACATGCTTAACAGAAGATGTAAATTGACTGCAGCCTCTTGATTTCAAAGGTTTAAAAAAACATCATTCAATAGATTTACAGCTGAACTGATGCAGCACAAACTGCCAAAGCGTTTCACGACAGACTTATAATGCCCATAATCGAGATCTGAAGCAAGATCAACCAAAGCTTTGCTGTTATCATGCGGAAATCAAGTCGGTAAATTGGGAGTTTAAGTAGTTAAGGGAAGTTAAGATGAGCCTGTGGGTAAGTTGACCCACCCCATGGTATCTAGCCAACTGTACATATGTTTTGTTATGTGACCTTGTAAGCAGGAAGTGTCCATAATGTATATTTGGCTGTGTAGAGGAGAAGCACATGCTAAAAGAGGGAAGTACATTTATACTAAAAGTGTTTGGTTGTTTTTGCATTTGAAGTTTACTGATGGTTGTGCCACGCACATTTACTCCAAAATGGCATATCTAAAAGATTGTGAATATTTAAAGATGAAATGATGCATCCCAGCATGCATCAATGTACAGGGGCGTCGGACCGGGGTAATGGTGGACCTGAGTAACGGGCCCTCGCTGGACGGGGGCCCACGGAAAGGCAATATTCCATGATATTGTTATAAAAATGTTATATATAGTAATATCACGCTAGGAATGAAACGTTGAAAGACTCGTAATACAAATGGGGAGTTCCCCAACTTGTCCTGTCTCCTCCAGTGTTAGTGACCCCACCCCCATTAAAAATGTAAGTGGTTCAGTCCTCAAGCGCACGCTACAAACGGAGTCATTGCATGTGGTACATTACGACTTAAATTACGCTGAAATTGGACTTTAAAAAGAGAATGAAGTGGAGAAAGAGCACGAGGTAGCCGACAATTTAACAACGTTTTTAACAAAGGTCAGTCATACGGGTCAACATCGCTACTTACGTAAATATTTGTTAAATGCGGTGCTTGAAGTGGTACCCGCACCTCTCTAATTTTGTCTACAGCATACCGTAAGTTTTTCTTGTGTACCACGATCTTGTGTATGTAATGCAAGTCAGTGATTCGATAAGGCCAGGCAATCACTTTTATCTGACCTACCAAATGATATTGATAAACTCGCGGTGGTAAACGTCCGAGCCCTCTCTGCGCAAAACTCAGCGGTGAGTTTAACAACATTCGACACATGCATCAGCCGTCGTCAAGAGATCTGTGGTCCCGTTCCGGACCGGAGCACGCATGTTTACGCTTGTCTGATTATAGTTCAGTTGCATTCTTTCCAAAACATGAACCGGTCTTATTCAATCAAATGTATTTATGCAAATTGAAAACTACAGACTTAAAATGTCAAGGCTTTTACAGAAGTGACGTCAGCTCATTCACGCACAACCGAAGCTTAAAAGAAAATACGCAGGAAAATTTGCACTTTTTTTCTCAATTTTTTTCTGGAGAGCTCATAAAAATATTTTGTGAATTGTCACTGAAACTGCATATAAAAAGCATTATTTCGTGTAAAAAGTCTTTTCTACCCTTATGTAGGCTGATATTGTCAAAGATAGACTTAAGCAGGTCTAAATATTCTTCCTCAGATTTCATAAACAATAACCTTAGATTGAAGTGAATCAAAACCCTCTTTGTTATTTGAGGGTATGAGCTCATGTTTGTTCTTCATTTACAGCCAGACCTTATAAATGTTCATTAAACACCATACAGATACTGGTGTTTGTATGAAGTGATGGTCAGAGCGGGGATGGGGGGTGAGATTGGGCTTTTCAAATCTATAGTAAAACACATTTTGGTCATCAGCCAATATTTGATTCCCTAGAGTGTTGGGGGATGGTGTCTTGTACTTGACATTGTCTTTCAGGCCTCTCCACACTGATGCAGAGTCGCTAGATTGTATGCTTGGAGTGCTTCAGGAGTCGCTTTGACATATTTTGACCAGCGTGCCGACCCGCTTCCCTCGCTTGCATCATTTAGCGTGCTTGTACAGCACCGCAGCTCCTCCAAATAATTTGTAAAAAAAAAAAAAAAATGTCAGAATAATAAAATAACGCAAATACCACAAGATGGCTCATCTTACCCACTGACCAGGAGCAGCTTACCCCCAACCTAGGGCAAGTTGACCTAATAGGTAAAACAAAATGTTTAAAGGCCAGAATAATCAAATAACGCTAATACCACACAGTTGTTTGTGGGTTTCAGTAACAGACTCTTTTTTTTTTTCCTTGAAGTAAAGGCAGCTCTAAATATTTTACCTACGTCAAACTTTTCCTTGTACAGGAGACAACGTATGTAAAACCCGGCTCATCTTACCCCACTCCCCCTACATGCAATACTTAACAATAACATTAAACCCTGACTGATCTGATTATGTCTTTCATAGTTGAGCAGTTCATTTGTTCTCTTCAGCATAAGTTCATAAGACTTCTCTCAGAGCTTCTTTCGCTCTCAGAAATACTGTCGGAACAAATAACGCTTTTGAGCTGTGTTCAGGGTAAAGTTCTGTTTTACTAATATTAAATGAAAGGCAGCGTGATTGGACATTGACCAACTGATGGTGCCAAAGGGATTTAGGCAGGGGCGACATGGGCAGTCGCCCAGGGCGGCATCTTGCGGGGAGGTGGCACGAGGGGGCGTTTTGAAGCGGGTTTCGCCCAGGGTGACAAACAAGCTAGAACCGCTACTGCAGTTCTAGCTAGAACTTTTGCTACTTAGCACTGGTAGCAAAACAGCGTTTTCAAACAGACACCCATCAAACTTTACAGAGTTTACAGAGACTAGCATTGTCACAGGTGTGCTATTTTCATGGAACCCATTTCAGCAATCTGTGTCAGTCTCAGTATAGAGATCAGACAAACAGAGATTTGAACTTGGAGATCCGTATATGGCGAAAAGAGCGATTATTATCAGAGACTATTTAGTAGAGATGGGCCACTTCTATTCAAATGAATGAGAGAAGTTGGGATGCCCAATGGCAGCCAATAGTCAGCGGATGTAGAAAGGACGTCCTGCCTGCCAGGTAACTGTTCCAGATGGTTTACTGTTGCAGAGGGTTAACATAAGACTACAGCTCATCAGTCTCAGCAAAGCAGAATACAAACAGTTCAAAGTAAATGAAAAAGAATAATAATAATAGTAATAACGAACACCATTCACGATGATGGTGATCCTTAATTCTGTTAAGGCCATGCCTTCACATTTCTTCCCACGTACGACAAAAATACTTCAATGTTCAAGGTCACATCAAACATTTGATCAATGTCTCGAACCACGTCAGACCAAAATGATTGGTACCATCCTCAGGTTTACATTTAACACAAGTCTTAGACATTTTACTGTTGATCTTCTGGCGCGCGTTACTGGTGAAATATGGAGCCTTTGTGTTATTTTGAATTGCATTTCAGATGCTTTGTAAATAAATATCCAGATAAACCCGACCACTAAGCATCCCAATCCTCTAAGTCCCGTTCCCACAGCTCCTCAGACCCATGTGCACTTTCTCTTACGGTCTCCAGCAAAGCACCATAAAACCTTGTTATTCATTTGACGTGGTGTTTCTTATTATGAGGGCTTTCTCCACAGGAGATATGCATATTTCTTGAGGGGTCGTCTTAAGAATATTTAAGATAAAGCTTCTAACCTGGGGATATCGGAGGAACTGAGGGGGGGGGAATCAGGATTCATCAACAGGTGTTAGGGGAGAATACTGATACCAACCCTTAATTAAGTATTTACTCTCCGTAATTTCCCTTTAACTGCTGCACTGAGCATCTTTTAGACATGTATAGTAAATGACTGAGAGGATAGGAAAGACAGCGTGTGCTTCAATACTCAGCCATGAACTTTCGGGATCTTTTCTGATCCATTCCCAAATGTTTTGGCAGAGACAAGTGATTTGGTGATATTTGGTATTAGGCACCCCCAAACCACCCTGCTCTTAGGGTAACTGTAGGTGTGACAACCTCATTCTTGACCCCCTGTTTCTCCATAGGGAAGAAATTATTGCACTATTTAATTCAGCAAGAGATGATTTGGTGAGAAGAACAGGAATCATCTGGAAAGGGCACGACAGTCTGGGAAGAATATCCGTTTTGATTAGATGGACTCTAACATAGACAGAAGAAGGCTTGTCCATCGTTTGAAGTCTTCTTTTAAAGACGTTTTTTAAACTGTGGGTCTCTAATCAAATAATTACCAAAGCGACAATGTCTTGGTCACCCCTCATAATTGCCAATTATTTTGAGAAAATCAGAGCATGATCAGAAAGCACTATGATGCCATTAGCACAGGATGCACATGTTATAGTGATTGAGTTGGAGAAGAAACTATAGTCTGTTGTAGAGAAGCTTATTTGGACTTTTAAGGAAAACATATATTCCCTATTGTTCAGATGTAAGGCTTTCCATGCGTCACAAAGGTCCATTTCATTACAACAGTTCTGCAAGGCATTACCAAGATTATGATTAACATGGGCTGCGGTGTGTGTGTGATCTCTCTAATCGAGGTGTGAGGCAACAATTACAATCTCCCACAATTACGGAGGAGCCATTTGGAGAACAGAGAGATTACTTGTGTAAAGAATGAGGTTCCAGAGCCAGGAGGGGGATAGATATTTAAATAGGAAATCTTTTCTCCATACAGAGTCCCTTTGATCATGACATACCTCCCTGCGTTATCCTGTTAACTTGTGTCAGTAGTATTCGCCTGTGGACTAATATTGCCACTCTTCTACTCCTACTATTGATAGATGCAACTTTAGGAGCTTCAAATGCTCTAAATTGTTCAGGTGAGTCTCCTGCAGGAACACTACTTGCACTCTTTCCTTTTTTTAGAAAAGATAATTTTTTTTTATAGGACTGTGGATGCCATGAAAACTGTCAATTAGCAACACAAATGATTATCACAATCATAACAGTCAGCACCGACACAAACATTGTCAACATAAGAAAACCCTTGTGTTAGCGACTGAACATAGAACAAGCCGAACATCACCCCAATCCCCCCACCCTGCACAACATCCCCAAGTATTTGAAAAGGCGCAAACTGCTTTTTCATAGACAACACTTTTACTAAGTAGTTAATAATGCAAACCAGCACAGTCAAGCACAGGATTCAGCAGAAATCGACTCAAGGAACGCAAAAACCTCCATAATGATGGCGGCCCAACACTGTCGTCAGTGGTCGGCTTAATTGAAAAGTTCAGAGATGAAACACGAGCTTCAATTGACGGCTTAATGAAGACCGTAGAAACATATAATTTACATACACAAATGGTCAAAACTTCCCTATAAGATGTAGAAACATAGAAACGAATGTGCTCTCAGCAGGACAATAAAGCTCTTGTGGCCAAGACGGATGACCTTGAAGCACGTAGTCGCCAACAGAATTTCAAGTCAAGTCAAGTCAATTTTATTTGTATAGCGCCTTTCACAACACACATCGTTTCAAAGCAGCTTTACAGAAGTTCAGCATTAACAGACGATAAAAATGTAATGTCTATAAAGTCGATAAATCATCATCCTTGTGCAGGGCTCCAAACTGTGACTAAAAATGGTCGCATTTATGACCAAATAAATTTATTTGTGAGTGTAATTTCTGTCAAGGTCGCCATTGGCGACAGTAAAAATTTACTCCCTTTTGATTTTAAAATTTGCATTACATTTCCCGAGATACATAACAAAAGTTTATATCAAAGAAATAGCGGGGAAAACGGAGTTCATTGCAGGAACTAACCATTTCAAAAAAGAGACTGAGAAAACAGGTGACAGTAACAAGCATAAAAATGCACGTGATCACATAATTGCGAAGAATGCTCCACAGACTACACTGTTAGCGAGCTGCGGGGCGAAAAGGAATGGAAGGAGTTAAAAATGAAAAATATTTGCCGCCTGTTTTTCCCCCTATAGGAGCCAATCGCTCCTTAATTGATTTTTTGTTTGGAGCCCTGTTGTGGAATTAGATAAGATATGATTCTGAATTTGAGAGTGATTGGTATTCCAGAGGAGATGGAGGCACTCAGGCCTCAAAATTCATGGAGGACATCTTTTGCAAAGCAACTGGAATAATGGTGTCAGAGATTTCTCCGTTACTGGACAGAGCACATTGCATCCTTGTGCTGAAGCCGTCCACCGATGGTGGTTCGGTACATCGCTTTCAAATTAAGCCATGGATTCTTCAGCTTATAGGGGGCGCTGTTGAGCATGGATAGTCCGTAGACGAGTTCCTCACCAGCTCCTACATTTATTTCATAAATAAGGCGCAAACTGCTTTTTCATCGACAACATTTTTAGGAAGTAGTTTATTACGCTCTCTAGCATGTCAAGGCATGCAAACCAGCAAAGTATTTATGAATGAATGTGGGCACTTTTCAGCGAAAGCCATCCTCCTTTCAACAACCTCCTGGGTGAAGTCCAGGAAAATCGACATTTTATTGCCACGAAAGACAATTGGTTTTGACCATCGATCTGGGCCGAGCATTGGCGGACGGCTTCGGCACAAGGATGCAATGTGCTTTAACCAGTAACGGAGAAATCTCTGACACCATTATTCCAGTTGCTTTGCAAAAGATGTCCTCCATGAATTTTGAGGCCTGAGTGCCTCCATCTCCTCTGGAATACCAATCACTCTCAAATTCTGTTGGCGACTACGTCCTTCAAGGTCATCCGTCTTGGCCACAAGAGCTTTATTGTCCTGCTGAGAGCACATTCGTTTCTATGTTTCTACATCTTATAGGGAAGTTTTGACCATTTGTGTATGTAAATTATATGTTTCTACGGTCTTCATTAAGCCGTCAATTGAAGCTCGTGTTTCATCTCTGAACTTTTCAATTAAGCCGACCACTGACGACAGTGTTGGGCCGCCATCATTATGGAGGATGTCACATTCCTTGAAGTGTTTACTGTTTAACAGCTGACGGAAGTGACGTTTCAAGCGCAAGTGATGTGTTGCCGCTAGCTTTTGCACGTTAGCCAACCTCAGTTCAACACTTGTATCTTAAACAACGTACATTTTCACACAGCGTGGCGTGATGGTAGAGCATTCAACTCACATATGTAAAGTGCTGTATCCACTGAAGTTTCACCAGCTGCGACATTCTCCGTTGTTTACCATTGTTTTGTCAGATCAGCAGCACAGCCAGGTAACTCCGCCCCTTCCGCTATGTACGGCAAGCCGCGAGTGCTGAGTGCATGAAGTGTCCAACATACCACAGTCCATTTTGACGATTGAAAAAGCGCATCATCCGGGTACTTATAGTGCACTTCACTACTCGCACTACTTACACTACAAAATGGCGTAGAATAGTGCTGAAGTGTGCAGTTTGGGATGCACATTTTGTTAAGCGTGAATTGCATGTGACCGTTTTTTTGGGGTGGATATTCTCCCCAATGTCTAATACCCAATTCTGAATCTGCTCTAAGTCCTCGTGGTGGTGTAGTGACTCACCTCAGTTGGGGTGGTGGAGGACGAATCTCAATTGCCTCTCCATCTGAGACCGTCAATCCGCACATATTATCACGTGACTTGTTGAGCGCATTACCGTGGAGACGTAGCATGTGTGGAGGCTTCACACTATTCTCTGTGGCATCCACACACAACTCCCAACACGCCCCACCAAAGAGCTGCAAACTTCTGGAAAACATTTGCAGCGAATCAAAAGCTTATTTGCATGTGAAGATAACGAGCGGAAAGTTTGTGGTTAGTTTAGATTATTAGCAAGGGTCATTAAAACACTGATATAGATGGATCAGACTGAATGATTGTAACAGAGAATAATATGTTAACTTGAGTCACGGTAATATAAATATCAGGCAAAGATTAACAGATTATTGTGCTTTATCGCTGCTAATGAGAGTCGGGACTTTTCCCGGTGGTCCGGTCACCATATGACAAAGTGTGCGGCAATAAACTGAAAGGGGCCGCGAAACGGTCCCGTGATATGGGGACATTGCAATAAACCCACAATCAAATCTCTCTTTAATTATGTTAATAATAAATGCTGAAAACATTCTTTACTTTTGAATAACTGGATATTACAGGCATCATCCAACAAAATACAGACAAATGATCATACTATAAACAACTACATATTTATCCATAATATGTTTTATTTGTTAGATGATAAATACAGCACAGGAGCAAACAAACTCCTGTTTATGATAACACACGTGATTTTCATACGTTGGAAGTCATTTCATTCATTAATTGCAAACTGGACATTAGCACTTTGCATAAATTAAAAATTCAGTGTAAATCATTTAAAACAACAATTAGAGAAACGAAATGAATAGTAGAAACTTTCAAGCTCATGCAGTAGTTTCAACATTTCACTTTGTTCATTTATAACATCTTCATGTAAATAAACAAGACTTCATGACTGAATTAACAATGTGAGACATATTTCCAAATAGAAATCACCTTAATAACTGCAGAAACATACTAAAATGTGATGAGATCAAAGGTGAGTCACTTATTAAACTAATATTTGGAGTTATAAAATGACCCTGATCTAATGAACTTCATCTGTAATGGAATATTTGCTTTATTGGACAAACATCCTCTTTTGACTTTGTGTTGGAGCTTCACAGCTGTGACTGCTCATATTTAATGTCTGTTATCACTGTATTAAGTTTCACATCTTGAGTTTAGATTTGTATGCATCTATCAATATACTGTATATTGCATGTGCAAAGTCTGCAACATCACGACTAACAGCAATTAAAAACACATGCATCAGTACCAGACGTTCACATCAACCTGAGATACATGAAATATTTCTCTACTGTCATTCTGTAATGTAATATAATCCATCAATTACATAATTAGTCAAGGATTTAATGAAAATGCATTCATGTTTTTCATTTCAACTTAAAGCTGCTGTAAGCGATTTTTTTTTTTTTTTTTTTTTTTTTCACTGAAAGATAATAAGATATCTCAGCGGTCTCTGACACAGCTCTAGACTCTGTAAACAGCTAATTAAAATGTGTCCGTTATTATGCACGTTCTCATAGTAGTTTCATAAGATTATTGAGGCTTAATGCCATTTTTATGCCATGTAGTTCATAACAGTTGTCACTTGAGGGCGCTGTTTCACTGCTGTTGTTTTTAACAACCGTTTCTGCTCGTGTCGGTCTCACTAAAGCTCATATGGTATCTTTGGAGGGCGGGGTTTTGGAAAGAGGGGGCGTGGCTAATTCAACGGCTCAGTCTCGTGGAAGTAGAACTGCTGAAATAACATACAGCACCTTTAACTGCTCAATTAAACTTTCAGTCATCCTGTACATTAAAGTCTGATATGAAACCATAATGTTTAAGTCTCACAACATGCATTCATGCAGTTCATTACAGTACCAAGACATCAGAGGTCATGCTGAAATGTGGAGTCCATTTTTTAAAGCATGTATGTAGAGCATCTGCTGCTCAACTTGTGTAGCGATGTTATTCTGTATTCTCCCTGTCAAATAAACCAATAAATACCATTTTAAAGGGTCAGTGTACGAGTCAAACCCTCTTTTATTTCCAGTTACAGCTGAAAAGTTTATTCATTTCTCACAGTCGCAATGGTTTGGATGTTATTCACATGATAGGTTTACTGTGCAATCCTGTGGTTTAAAGTCTTACTGTCACATGATCTGTTTGGTTTATAGCCTGTTTCACACATCTTGCACATATTAATAGCAACAGCAGAACTGCAATAGCTTTAATACTGCAAAAAAAAAAACACATTTTCTTTTTTATTGGAAAATAAGACAAAAATACCAAAGTATTTAAACATCCTTAACCAAGAAAACATTACTCAAGAAGCAGAATGGCATATAACATATTAAGTTTTGTTTTCAGAGAAATCTAACCAAAATTGGTGGGATTTATGCTTAAAGAAAGAAAAATCATTGTGCCAATGGATTAACAAAAATAAGCACAATTTCCCTTTGAATTGAAAAAAACCCATTTCTAATTACCCCATTGGCATATAGTTTTTTTCTTGTTATAATCATAAACGTTACTATTTTATTAGATTTCTCTGAAAACAAGTCAAAAATATTAAGTAATTTTGCTAAAGTAAATTTATCAAGTTTAAATAATTGTTTGATATTTTTACTGGAAACAAAGACAAAAATATAAAGAACATGTTTTTTGGAAGTGCAGAACCACAGCTTTATGCAGAAAATAAAGTGATAAAGTCGAGTTAACGCTGAGTATTTTCTTAATGGCCATAAATTATTGAACTATTACAAACCTGATCGTCATGAAATCTAATGTACATGAGGCGGCAGCTCAAATTTACATCCAAGTGGTAATTTTCCACACGGACCCAAAACCCCAAAGTGCAGAATATAAACTGACTAGAAAGTGCTGTTTGTGTGCTTGCTTGTTTTTTTGACCAGCCTGATCTGATACAAATTACATGGTTTACTACAAATATAGCGGCAGTTCTGAGGTGAAATGTCCACTGTGTGGCGCTAAAAGCAAGTTAAATGTACTCCCAAGCAGATGCCGTTATTAAGGTTAATGCTTGAGTTTAAATCAACAAAACCGACCTCCCTACCCTAAACCTTAAACTCATCCTAACCGACAGTGTCATAAAAGCAAACGTGAGGTGAAAAACACATTTTTTGGTGCTTCTACGACACTTTCGGCTCACGTGTTGTCTCGCGTGCTCTTCAGGACTCATACCCGCTCCTTTACATCACTAGTGTAACACTCTATCAGTCGAGCTACCGCACAATTTAATCACACTTGAACAAGCTTGTAAATGTAGTTGATTATGTCGTACAAATGTTAAAATGAGTCATGCGCTAGAGTAAAAGTGTTTAGATGTCATTATAGCATTGTGTGAGGAACGTGATTTCAGGTTCATTACAGTAGCTCTGAAATGAGCAGATAGACACTCCGGATAATCTGGAAAAACCTGGAGAAAATGTGTTCATCATATTATAATGGTAGCAGATGGCAAAAGTTTAACTCATCTCAATGCATCTTCAAACTCAGTTTTGTAGTTTTCAGATCAGCTTCATGGTGAACCTGCCCGTCTCCACGGAGGACCCTCCACCCCCTCCTGCTGACGCAGAGCTGCGTGGGACGAAGTCAATAGTTGCTGTGTGTTTGATTTGACCTTTGCTCTGACTCCATAAAAACATGAAGATGAAACAGATCACCACTGAGCTCAGGAATGACAAGAAACCCATTGTCACTGCGATCACCAGCGTCTTCACGTCAAACGGAAATGGCTGTGAACCCTGAGAGCCGTTGCCTGGTGCTTGTCCAGACACATTGTTCCACCCTTCCAGAAAGAAGGGACCAGAACGGTTTCGAGTAGAAGAAGGAAATCCGCGCACCCGCAGGCTCACAGAGATGCTGTCATTTCCCGCAGCATTGGAAGCGATGCACAGGTAGTAGCCGCTGTCTTGAACTTGTGCGTAACGCACCTCAAGGGTCCCGTTGCTTAGTATGCGAATTCTACCGGATCCCGTAAGGAGGGAGCGTTTCGGATTCAGCCAAGTGATAGAAGGTGCAGGGTCTCCATCTGCTTCACAGAAGAACAGGACACTATGACCCTCATCTGTACGAACATCTTGCGGTTTACGAGTGAGAATACGTGCATGCCGACAGGTAAACAGCCATGGAAGTTCTGCTTCTGTAAAGTCACCAAACCTCCTGCCTTGTACCTGTACAGGTGAGATGCAGGTTGGTGGCTGCCCTTCAAAGCGAAGACGCAGACGTCTACGCATCACCCAGAGCAGACGGCAATCGCACGCCAGAGGGTTCCCATCCAACCTCAGCACCTCCAGTGTAGCCACGGAGTGGAACACCGATTCTTCCAGCGTCACCAACCGATTGGTTGACACGTTGAGTAGGCGAAAAAAGGTAAGACCACGAAATGCACCGGGTTCCACTCTCAGTAAACTTGCGCCAACCAAGTGCAGCTCCTGTAATCGTAACAAGTCCCCCAGGAGATTGGACTGGATGCTGGTAATGGGGTTGTAGGACAAGTCCAAGTAGCGCAGGTAGACCAGGTGGTGCAGTGGGGAATACGGTATGGAGCTCAGGTTGCAGTGACTGAGAGTAAGGGAGGTGAGATTGAGTCCAATCAGACTATTGATGGCTAGCGAGTCCAGCCAGGGACAGTGAGACACTCTGAGGTCCCTCAAACGGCTCAGCTGGTGGAACGAGTTATTGGGCAATGTGGTGATCCCCATTCTGCAGAAGCGCAACTGCAAGAGGCCCGTAAGTTGAGACATCGCCTCCACTGGCACCGATGTCAGGTTGCACCTGTTGAGGTTCAGCTCTTGCAGGTTTATCAGACCACTGAACGCACGGTTTGAGATGAAGACCAGATCATTCTCACTGGCCTCCAGCTTCTGCAGAGACGGCATCTCTCGGAACATGTCATCCAGGAACACCAAGATCTCGTTCTCACTGATGTCCAGCAGTCGAACGTTTGGAAGGCCAGAAAATGCTCCAACTGAAATGATCTTCAGTCGGTTGCGGGAAACTCTCAGTGTCAGGAGGTTTTGCAGACCAAAGAAGGCTTCAACCTCAATAATTGCCAGCATGTTATCACTAAGGTCCAACTCCCGGAGCTGTGTTTGGCCAGAGAACTGGCGCTTCATCAGAGTCTTTAAGTGGTTATAAGTCAAGTTCAGCCTCTGGGTATATTCCGGAAAGCTCTCAGGAACAGAGGTCAGTTGTCTTGATGAACAGTTGACCATGAGGAGCTTTGGCAAACAGTCACAGCGCTGGGCACAGGGCCCTGCTAGTGCCGCACCTACTATCCACTGGAGGACCACCCACCAGTACACCCTCCTCCAATCAGCAGCCACACACATCTGGAGACCCGCCTACAGGGGGAAACAGAGCGATAAACACTTTAATGCTCAGCACATTGGTAGTTAGGGGCCCTTATTGCACGTGTGATCTCAGTTTTGTAAAGCAATGTATATTCTTGCAAAGATTCATTCAATTAGAGGAAACAAAATGTTTATTTTGCACGTGAATAAAGTTTGAATGAACCCTCATGTGGTGTTTGGGTCATTTTTGACTCATTTTGATTTAGTTTCTTTAATAAAAATGGTATCCTTCATCTGAGTGGGCCAAGGTTTTCGATGAGTTTAGGCCACATGACAAAAACGTAAAACTCATGGTGTTCCAGGTCATTTTTGACCCACCATAGGAAATTAATGGGAAAGACTAAAACACAGAGCAATTTTTTTTTTAAATGTGTCAAATAAAATATATAAATCAGCCACAATGCAGAACACACACACGGAAATGAAGGGGTGAGAGTATAGCACATCCATAGAACATTTGTGCGCTCACACACTCCAACTCTCACACACACACATACACACTCACACTCTCTCACTCACACACACACTCACACACACTCATACACACTTAATTTTCTGTTTGAACACAAAATTATTTATCACTGTCCATTCCTGTTTATTGATGTGTTTTCTTTATATTTTTTTGAATACTGTTGCTTGATGTTTGAAATAAATGAAAAATCCAATGAAAAAAATGTGGCATCATTGCAAAAACAATATTCAGAACAATATTTCAAACAAATAAATGCGTCCTGAACTTCTCTTCTGTACAAGCAAAGAGTGGATCTGCAGTCATGTCGAGGTTAAACGTGATATTACATGTGATTTGACTTTTCCCCATCAGAGGGCAACACTCGATCTTTACCTCATGTATGAACTTGAAGAATGGATTAAGGGTAACATAAAATGTGTTGTTTTACATAAACGGTGCAATTTAGTCATTTACTGTAGATGTAAATAAGGTCTAAATGCCATCATGCACAAGTTGAGTGCCTTTAGTGAATACAGTTACACTTACATAACTCCTAGCTTGGCTGTGTTAGCTAACACTGTCATATGAAATGATATTAATATAATCTCTCCCATGTTTAATACTAATAGTGTAGTTTTGGGTTAATTGGACTTCTATCTATCCACAGGAGAGTCTGAGGGATTATTAAAATAAAGTCATCAGATTACAGTCTGCCATAGATCAACAACTACTGAAACTTATTTGAGTTTTATACATGAATATTATTGTCTTTAGTAAACATTTTATTTGAGTGTGTCCTCATTCCTCATCAGGTGTGACAGCAGCCTTGTGTTTAATAAATATGATGAATATTGTCTAAATTAACATGATTTTCTACAGGGGTGTAAAGTACCTCATTACTATACTGTAAGTATATTTAGGGGGATTTGTACTTTACTCGAGTGCAATTTAAAGTGAATATTCCATACGTTGCTGCTTTAACTTTGACAGCTCTATATTACATGAATTTGGGGACAAATTAGGGATGCGCCAATGTATCGGCCACCAATATTTATCGGCCAATAATTGACCAAATTAAAACTGAAAATCGGTTATAAGCACGAAACCACCATGTATTATTATTATAACGGTTCATGTATTCTTAATTATTAACGCACTTTGAAAAACTCTGAATTTAAAAAATAATAATATCCACAATATGTAGAAGGGGTCGGCACTCCAAAGAACAAGTTATATTTAGGGCTGTCAATCGATTACAAGTTTTAAATCGAATTAATTACATGGTGTCCCGATTAATTAATCGCGATTTAATCACATATACAAATATTTGCTGAGAAAGCCCCTCATATCATAATAACTCAATATATAATGATTATACATGTTTATAATTATACATAGTTATCTTTAAATATTTTAAAAATACACAATTACAAATTGTTATAAATACAATACATTGTATACATATATATCAGGGTTTCCGTTGTCCGGTAATTACCGGACATTTGGCCGGAAAAAAAATGAAATGTCCGACTAAATTAAATCTCTCCGGTCAAATTGTCCGATTAAAATTGCCTAATAATCCCGCCCCCCTAACACAATCTGAATTTGAGAATAAGCCTAAAATGTATCCAGAGTGGACCAAGCTCGCCAAGATAGCCTGTGTAATCCCGGTCTCGAGTGTTCCTGCAGAGAGGGGGTTCTCGCTGCAGAATCGGATCAAGACGAAGCAGCGAAGTCGCCTTGCGGAGAACAAGGTTACGCGGCTTATGCGCATTGCAAGTTGTGGAGAGACACTGGGACGTTTTGATTTTAAGTCGGCAGCTGCACAATTCAGCACTGCAAAACAGCGTAAAAAGTAGCCTAAAATGACGCGAGACAATGTTATAGGCCTAGACATTTGTTTGTTCCAGTTCATTTGACAAGGAGTCATTTCACAGTGGCCAATTTAAATGTTACCAGCTAAATGAGACATACTGAGTGTATAATTAAATTCGCTTGAGTAAAAACAATAGGCTACTATTCAGATATGTTATGTGGGGAAGGGGGATTGGTTTGTTAAACAATGAATGTGAAACGCCAATCGGACGTTCATGTTTTTTCCGTCTATTTGAAAGTTAGGCTAATAAACATGTTGCATTCTATACGGCCTGATTATGTCATTTTTTAAGTTACATAGCCTGCCTCCAGTTTTCCTCAACTTGACTAATTAAGAGGCGATATTTGACCGGCATATCATCAAAATGTCCGTAAAATGAAACCTCTGCCGGTCACTTTGACCGGCACCATTTTTTTCTAGCGGAAACTCTGATATATATATATAAATATATTGTTGTAATTACACAAGTGAATTTATCAATCAGTTGGAGATTTATTATGAGGGCTTGTTTAAGGACCTGCGTCAGACATGCTTGTGTAGCGTCAGACATGCTTGTGTAGCGTCAGACATGCTTGTGTAGCGTCAGACGTGCTTGTGTAGCGTCAGACGTGCTTGTGTAGCGTCAGACGTGCTTGTGTAGCGTCAGACATGCTTGTGTAGTGTCAGACATGCTTGTGTAGCGTCAGACATGCTTGTGTAGCGTCAGACGTGCTTGTGTAGCGTCAGACGTGCTTGTGTAGCGTCAGACGTGCTTGTGTAGCGTCAGACATGCTTGTGTAGCGTCAGACATGCTTGTGTCGCGTCTCGGGTGTGTTGCATCATAAACACACATGTTTAGTTCACTGTGTGAAGTTAAATATAGTTTAATGCTCAATCTTTAAACACATCTTGAGATCTCTTAGTTCAGATTTGCGCTCCATCAAGTGTTTTGAGCGCAAGAATGTAACGCATGTTTGTGTTGTTCTGCTGAAGTGTTTCTTCACTGTATAAACTGTGTGTTGCTCATACAGCTGAAGTTTCACTTACTGCCCCCTGGAGTAAACAGGTGGTACTACAAACAATTCTCAGGGATCTTCCTTATTACGGTCTGGGGGCATTGCGATTAATTTTTTTAATGCATTATTATTATTATTATTATTATTATTAAATCGACAGCCCTAGTTATATTTAATTTATGATAATTCTCGTTCTCACATTACTGAAGAAAAACCGTCGGTACAGATGTGACAGTTGTGAAAGCGGCAGACACCTATAGGCTACATGATGAGGGAAACCTTCCAAAACACTGCAAACTTCTGAGATATCAGTATGATGTCATTAATGCTGCATGATTGACTGAAATCACAATATGACCTTATGTGATTACGAATAGTTGAAAGGCTGCATTTAAAAATAGACTGCAATCAGCGCTTCAGTCAGCATTGTGTGAGCAAGCGGCGCCCTCTAGCGGTCTTGATAGCATGATCCATTGTCCATTACACCACTATAGAAAGGGATTTGCTCCTTTTTGTTTTTCCATGATGTGGTTGACATTTCTGTGGAATTGCCCAACATACACGGAGTATGAATTTATGTCTTGTGTTCAACAGATCTAATGTTCAGTGGACATTATTTATTGTTAGAACAGAGAAACTATTTTGTACCTCTTTGTACATTTTTAAAACGTAATTCCTGAAGCAAAAACAGCAATCTGATGACTAAAGATAAGTGGCAAAATATCGGTGTTGGTCAAGAGTTTTTTGTTAAAATCTGTTTGGACCAAAGTTTTTTTTAATATCGGTGCATCCCTAGAAAAATACAATGGAATTTCAACAGAACATTAATATCACAGTCAAAGATGTGCATCCACAGATTCTGTGGTTTAGCAATATATACAATTTGAGAGAGAATTAAAAAGAAACTCAAATTCAGAGCCGAAGTATAATATGCCTGATGACACTTGATATTGTAGAGCACAAAGATAAATGCATTCAAACTTTGTGTCTTTTTCCCTCGTCATCCCAAGAGTGTACAAGGCCTGGAAACAAAGAGCACAGTGACGCTTTGGAAAGAGACTCACCAGCTGGCAGAGTGGCCGCTCCTTCTCATTACCAACAATTACCAAAGAATCTCTCTGATCGCCCTCACAGCCTGGACAAACAGAGAGAGAGAGACAAAGAGATAGAGAGAGAGAGAAAGAGAGAGAGAGAGAGAGAGAGAGAGAGAGAGAGAGAGAGAGCACAAGACAGTTAAATGCTTTTTCTTAAATGTCAGAAGCCTCTGAACTGTTCAACATTTATCAGTTTTCCCCAATTTTTTATTTTTTTGTAAATAATGTGGAGCATGTAAGAAGATTCATGTGGTTACAACTCTTAAGTAAGATGCCACTATGACAGTATATGTACTTGTCTAGATGTGTGAAGCGAGTGTGTACTGATGCAAGGAGAACAGATGTATGATACGTGTGTGTGTCTGTGTGTGTGTGTGTGTGTGTGTGTCTCTGTGTGATTTTCCGGGACTCCAGGCGTCATGTTTGCATAACCAAATGTTGGCAGTATTCAAAGTTTTAAAGCAAAGCCTCAATAAAACACAGACCACTGACAAAGACCAATATGTTTTAACCCTTTAAGCTCGGATGGGATATAATCATCAAAATATGAACAAATCCAGTCTTGACCAACACAAGTTGGGTATAGTTTTAATGCTTATAAGCTCTACTGTACAATGCATGTAGATATTATGAGCAAAACTGAACAAGTGCTTTGAAATTTAAAGACAAATCAGAAGTGCTCCGTTTTTCTTTTTAAAAATGCACTGCACATATTATTACAATCAGTGAAAACATCAAACTGATCAAATATTCATGTGTCATATGTCGTTGGAAAGCTCTTAAAGAGTAAAATACAACCAGACTATTTGTTTTACTCACAGATGAAAATATAGTGACTTATAGCTAAATATATGTCTCTGACAATAGTGTTAATGTTGCTTATAAGCCGCAATTTTCGCTTATAACTTCATGAAATATAAACAGAACATAAAATATCACATATCATTAATTATAGGAGATGATTATCTTTCAAACGAGTCCACACACAAGATAATCAGATGTATAGATCATTAGATAATCCACATGAAGCACAATGTTACATATGACCACCAGGAGATGGCGCCAAATACATGACACAGACTCAATGATGACTCAAATGACACAGAATGAAACTGAATGAGATGATTATCTTTCAATCGAGTCCACACACAAGATAATCAGATGTATTGATCATTAGATAATCCACATGAAGCACAATGTTACATATGACCACCAGGAGATGGCGCCAAATACATGACACAGACTCAATGATGCCTCAAATGACACAGAATGAAACTCATTCTGTGAAATCTCATGAGCAAAATCATGTCTGCATGCTATGCAAACCTTTAGTCATTGTTGTGTTTGCATGTGTAATTAGTTCTTATGTACAATTATTATCTTTTATTTGTTTGGAGATGTTTTTGGACACTATGATCAATTATATTTGTAATGTGAAACTGAAACCGGAAATCTTTAAAAACACCTTTGAGAGCTTAAAGGGTTAAAACAGTACTTTTTAACTGGATCTGCATAAGAACACAGATTTTACCTTCAAGTGTGCACAAATAAAGTACAGAGGAACCAAATATGTCCTTGCAATACAAATAATACATTTTAATAATCTTGAATTTCTATGGTTTTATGCGCTCTGCAGCCAATCATTTACCTCACAAAACACGTTGTTTTCACACAAACCATCTGGTTTGTATTTTCATTGATCTTGGGTAGTTGTGTTGATGTTTTACATTTTTTGCATTTCATTTGTTTACGTTTTGTTTTTTGATCCAGATCTTTTTTGATCCAGATCTATTAAATTACTCAGAAATACATAAAAAATGCAACTCACACAATATCAATATTCAAATCAATAATCTGAATACACCTCTTCAATGATGAACATGTTTTTACATTTATAAGTTCAAAGTCATTTAGATTTTTTTTTTCTGGGAATTGAAGTAAAAAATGTCAAACTTTATAATAATACTTGGCATGAGTTGTGCTGAATAATCGTTTATTATTATTTTTACAAAATAAGCAGTGAAACTATTTTAAAATAATATTATTATTATTATTTGACAAACCCTAAACAAAATAAAATCCTTTGACAAAATCCAAAATTTGACAAGTCCACTAAATCAAAGTCATGCAGGTCACCATTGTGTTGTTATGTGACATAGAAGACCATAAAACAGAGAAGACCCTCATGACTGTGTGTAAAGTTTTGTATTTTAATATTCAATATTTATCATTTCTTTCTGAAGGCACATTTCATTCAGGTCATATGGTATAACCTTGAGAAAACTTTTGGTTTTGATATTCTTGACTGAATATTCATGATATTTGTAAAAAAAAAAAAAAAAAAATTATATATATATATATGTTTACCTTATAAAGTGTGTTTGAAAACGTTTAGTTATGTACACTCCAGTATTTATGGTGCAAATAAAAGTGTTTGAATACCTTTAACTTGGTTACACCACCTGACATAATGAACCCTTCCATGGGGTAAACGATTCAACTTCTAAATTGACCCATTTTCTATCTTCGGTTTCAAAAGCTTGTAATAAAGGCTCTGTTTGTTCGATCTCCTTACTTTTAGTCTTACATTCCATTTAACAGCAGCAAACACTAGAAAACACTGATCTGAATATCAGGGGTGCCCCAATGTGTTTTGTGACTCCGCCCACAGGCATGCAGTCTTTCTTGGGAAGCCACACCCCCCATGTTGTGTGGAATATCCTGAACTCTGAATGAACTACAAACATGATCTTGCTGTCATTTGAGAACCTCAGGTTTCCAATTATGTATAACAGTTTATGAACAAAAGCCAATGACTTATTCAAACAATAATAATACTTTTTCTGTTGACATTTGAGACATAACAGGCCAGCTGAGAGACAAATAAAAGTGGACTCATCTTATAGAAAACAACCTAAGGTAAGAGCTGATATTTTATATTTATATTGTATTAGAAGGTGATAGAGAAAAGCGTATTTGTTCTAGTGTTTGCTGCCACCTAGAGGAACGATTAAAGAGCAGAAGTAGAGAGACAGAGCAAACAGAGCCTGTATTACATGCTTTTGAAATCGAAGATTAAAATAAGGGTCGGGATTCTTGGTACGCTACAAACCAGCTTCAAATTTCAGCACTTCTTTTGTCTTCTCTGGCAAAATACGACACCTCTCCTGACTGCGCCGGGGATGCCCACACTGCCAGCTGATGCCCGCAAGCTGTCGATCACGGTGCATCCCTCTGCTCTGAAGTTTATCCCGTGTATCCTCAAATGTTTCATTAGGTTTGACGTGTTTCCCCTTTACACGCAATTGTTGGAAAACATTTGTTGGACGTCACGGTGTCATAATCCTTTCTTGCGAAATACAGCCACACTTTAGAACGTTTAGCTTTAGGCATTTTAATTTAAGCACGTTTAATGTAGCTAGCTAACGTTAGCTGCTGCCATCAGAGCAAGTGTAATTGCTGCATTCACGTACTCCTCGGATGGTCTCATTTCCCGAGTTGTACATTACTGTAAAGATGTGTATTATCAGAGCTTTATATTACGAAGTGATTTACTTTGTTACTGCACCACTACATTACCTGAAACCACTAAATATTGCTTTACCTGACTTATCAGGGTTACCGCTAATAAATAACTTTTCTAATCAATCTACGTCACATGGAGAGCAACTAACCGTTATAACCTAATACCATATTACAAATGACATGTTAGCAAAACATTTCACTTTCTTACCATCAACCAATCACTGTTGTCTGCATGTTCTTCGACTTTCCGTGTTGTTGTTCCAACTAGCATTCACGTGAATTTTCTCAGTCGGGAAATTGTCTTTCAGATTATTCTGACACCACATTTACATGTACATTTATGCATTTGGCAGATGCTTTTATCCAAAGTGACTTACAGTGCACTTATTACTGGGACAATGCCCCCGGAGCAACCTGGAGTTAAGTGTCTTACTCAAGGACACAATGGTGGTGTCTGTGGGGATCAAACCAGCAACCTTCTGATTACCAGTTATGTGCTTTAGCCCACTACGCCACCACCACTCGCATGAATGCAGTATAATTTAACTAGCGATCATGTGCGGTGATGATGTGCTTCTTACGTCCGTTTCGGAGCACCAGAGGGCAAATATTTAAATCAACAGCTCGGGCATTTAAGTGGCACTGAAATGAGACATCGAAATCTGCGTTCTGATTCAGTCCAGTACACTCGAACAGCTCTCCCCGCCGGCCAATCGGAGTCCCGCGGCGCTGTGGTATCATTACATTTAGGGGGGATTGTGACTTAGAGGCGTTCAGTCATAATCCCACAGATGATAGCTTCGCACCAGTGGCTCCTCAGCCAAGCACACGCACCAAATGTCTGAACCTGCGGTTCCTCTCGTACTGAGCAGGATTACTATTGCAACAACACATCATCAGTAGGGTAAAACTACCCTGTCTCACGACCGTCTTATCCCAGCTCACTAAAACCCAAAAAGCCAGAAGGATCGTTAGGCCCCGCCTTCATGGTCCGTATTCATACTGAAACTCAAGAGCAAGCTAGCTTTTGCCCTTCAGCTCCACGGGAGGTTTCTGTCCTCCCTGAGCTCGCCTTAGGACACCTGCGTTACCGTTTGACAGGTGTACCGCCCCAGTCAAAGGGTCGCAGGTCGAGCCCAGGCCACGAGGGGCGCCTGACACCAGAAGCGTCGCCTACCTGCCTCACCGGGTAAGTGAGGAAACGATAAGAGTAGTGGTATTTCACCAGCGGTGCCCAGGGCGGACCCCGGGGCCTCCCACTTATTCTGCACCCCTCATGTCTCATATAGGTACCAGTCTCGTATTGGCCGTGTCGTATTGGCACCGGGTTTCGGTACCCAACCCTAGTTAAAGTTATCTATATTTAGGGGTACAAGCCCACAGCTCGAAAGTATATCTCCGATTTCATTTCCGTCATGAAAACTTTTGCGCTAATTTGCATAATTCTAAAAACCTACTTTTTCGAACTCCTCCTACACCGTATGTTCGATTCGCAAGAAAATTGCCGTGTGTCTATTATGAAACCTCCTGACAAAATGTTATCAAAGGAATTTTGATTCGTCAAAGCGTGACGAAGATATAAGCCAACGAATTGTCAGGTGTCGCCCATTTTGTACGTATTGACCAATATCTACCAAACGAAAAGTCCAGATGTTACGAAACTTGATACACATGGACAACAGGACATTCTGAGGATGCACGCAAAGTCGCAAAAAATGTTGCCTATGGGGGGCGCTACAACTAAAAATGCTCATAACTCTGCAACTGTAATATCAATGAAGTTGAAAATTGGTAGGCTTCTTGTAGGGGCCAAATGCTTAAATATTCTACAATATGACTCTGACAAATAAAAAAACTTGGCCGCCAGCAGCCAATTATATTTCAGCAAAATGGCTGTATAAATGGTGTGTAAATTATTGTATATTATCCAATGTTACCTGCTATTGTGAACTACATCTAGGCCTCCCTATGTCACAAATTATCAAAGAAAAGTTGAACTTTAGTTATTTATTTAGATATTTAGGGGTTGCATTTATCATGTGGGTTTGACCAAGTGTATCCAAAAGCCTATAATTCCTAAAATAAATATTCTAAAACCTTTTTGGAGATTGGGTGCTTTGAGGCTTTATAACAGTTAAAAAGTTAAAAGAAACGACCGCCATAACAATTATCCTGTTTCAGGATCGTGTAACATTCGTGTCATTTTTAACACCAGTTTGCAAATTCAGCAACTTACAAAGTACAGATACAAATACGTTCCTTTTTTGCATACTTTGAAAGTGAATTGCTGCTTACAGCTATATTTTATTATTATTATTTATTTTTTGGTAGAAAATGCTATAAATGTTTTTCAGAAATCCATGAAACCAACATTGACCCAAAGATGACATTTCTGCAAACCTAACACACGTTTATAATCACCTTTGTCAGTGTCCCTTCAATCAAGAGATGCACCAAATTACCGTAGAGTTTGATTGGACAAACAGCTTTTAATGCCACAAAACAAAAGATACGGTAAGTGTTTTCTCTTCCCTTTTATAGCTAATTATCTTATTTATTTTGCAATCCTAATTATACAAGATTATATAGTTGGTTGCATTATATGTGCATGTAGAATATATTTTCCCGCCCTTTCAGAACAGAATACAATTGTTTTTCACAACCCACCAGTTGAGAGCCACTGATATTAAACTCTCACTGACGGGGCACGTCTGTATGAATGAACGGTTTTAATAGATGCTCAAACTGCATGAATTAAACTGGGGGGATTTGGTTTGTGGTGTGTGCAGCGGCGACCATATGTCGTTCTCTGCACTCCGGTGAGCGTGTTTAATGCAGGAGACGAGTCTAATCTGATCTTCAAATGGGTCGTAATGGAGGCTGTAATGTTCGTGAACATGTTTGTTCTGGATTATTGATTCATCCACACTATGCCGCTGGTCGTCTGTGTGTTTGTTTACATCACAATGTTTAGTGTCAGTCATTTAAGCATCTTTAAGTGCTCGGGAGAGCTTAAACTCCAATGCCCTTAAAAGACCATTCCAGATCAAATGTGCTACCATGTCACACAAACCCGCTGTACAGGGCGCTTAATCTAAAAATAAACCACGACAAGGTGATCAGGACCCCAACGAGAAGTGGCTTCAGCTAAAAGAATAATGAATTATGTTATTTAGACGTCACACTAATGAACAATACTTGGATGCCTGGTAAAACCAGTGGAAAGTGGTCTTCATCAATGATATACGTTAGTATATCAGCGAAGGGAAGCGTATGGATGAGTGCAGGACTTTTACGAAATGTCTTTAATACTATTTAATTAATTATTAAACAACGAACCCTCGGATTGTTATATCCCTCCATCGTGATGCCCGGCTCTGCTTTGGCATGACAAACAGGTGTGGGCTGGCCCATTTCATTGGCTAGGCATCAACCAATAAAACGACTTCATTGCCCCCTCTCTTGCCGAACACTGGTGTTACCAAAATTGGTGTTGTCAAATGTTTATTTTACAAGTTTTGTGTAAGTTCTCAAATCCAAATATGCAAGCTGTCGAGTTTTGCTACTTCATAGTTTAACAACAATCAATGGCACACGCATCAGCAGCATTCAGTGTTGAGTTTAACAACGCTCTGCAGCACATAACAAGCATTCAGCGGTCGTCAGTCTGCACACAGATACGGAACAGAACGCACACGCTTACATTTTGGGTCAACATATTTAATCGTGTTTTATTCGATCAAATGCACTAATGCAAGTTATCACAGCAGTTGTACCAGAAGTGTCATCTAACATGAAATCGATGATGAAGAGTGTCTCATCTGTTCAGGGTGTTTGGAAAGTGATAACGTGAAGCGCCACTGAAACTG
>JAVLUX010000026.1:40300000-40305000 GCA_032164185.1 Moxostoma hubbsi | reverse complement strand
AGAGAGAGACAGATCCTGAGCAAGTACAGGCTCAGTGAGCACAGTCTCGCCATCGAGAGAGAGAGACAGTGAGAGAGAGAGACAGGTCCTGAGCAAGTACAGGCTCAGTGAGCACAGTCTCGCCATCGAGAGAGACAGACAGTGAGAGAGAGAGACAGGTCCTGAGGAAGTACAGGCTCAGTGAGCGCAGTCTCACCATCGAGAGAGACAGACAGTGAGAGAGAGAGACAGATCCTGAGCAAGTACAGGCTCAGTGAGCACAGTCTCGCCATCGAGAGAGACAGACAGTGAGAGCGAGAGACAGGTCCTGAGCAAGTACAGGCTCAGTGAGCACAGTCTCACCATCGAGAGAGAGAGACAGTGAGAGAGAGAGACAGGTCCTGAGCAAGTACAGGCTCAGTGAGCACAGTCTCGCCATCGAGAGAGACAGACAGTGAGAGAGAGAGACAGATCCTGAGCAAATACAGGCTCAGTGAGCACAGTCTCGCCATCAAGAGAGACAGACAGGGAGAGAGAGTGACAGATCTTGAGCAAGTAGAGGCTCAGTGAGCACAGTCTCGCCATCGAGAGAGACAGACAGGGAGAGAGAGAGACTTTTTTTTTGACTTTTAAAACTCTTTTAATACAACAACTAGTTTAAAAACAATTTTTGCACCACACAGAAGAAAACAAAACCACTACCAATTAAAACATAACTCTCCAAACACATCTGGGAGAGAGAGAGACAGATCTTGAGCAAGTACAGGCTCAGTGAGCACAGTCTCACCATCGAGAGAGACAGACAGTGAGAGAGAGAGACAGATCTTGAGCAAGTACAGGCTCAGTGAGCACAGTCTCGCCATCGAGAGAGACAGACAGCGAGAAAGAGAGAGAGAGAGAGAGAGAGAGAGAGAGACAGATCCTGAGCAAGTACAGGCTCAGTGAGCACAGTCTCGTCATCGAGAGAGACAGACAGTGAGAGAGAGAGACAGATCCTGAGCAAGTGCAGGCTCAGTGAGCACAGTCTCGCCATCGAGAGAGACAGACAGTGAGAGAGAGAGACAGGTCCTGAGCAAGTACAGGCTCAGTGAGCACAGTCTCGCCATCGAGAGAGACAGACAGTGAGAGAGAGAGACAGGTCCTGAGCAAGTACAGGCTCAGTGAGCGCAGTCTCACCATCGAGAGAGACAGACAGTGAGAGAGAGAGACAGATCCTGAGCAAGTACAGGCTCAGTGAGCACAGTCTCGCCATCGAGAGAGACAGACAGTGAGAGAGAGACAGACAGTGAGAGAGAGAGACAGATCCTGAGCAAATACAGGCTCAGTGAGCACAGTCTCGCCATCGAGAGAGACAGACAGGGAGAGAGAGTGACAGATCTTGAGCAAGTACAGGCTCAGTGAGCACAGTCTCACCATCGAGAGAGACAGACAGTGAGAGAGAGAGACAGATCTTGAGCAAGTACAGGCTCAGTGAGCACAGTCTCGCCATCGAGAGAGACAGACAGTGAGAGAGCGAGACAGATCTTGAGCAAGTACAGGCTCAGTGAGCACAGTCTCACCATCGAGAGAGACAGACAGTGAGAGAGCGAGACAGATCTTGAGCAAGTACAGGCTCAGTGAGCACAGTCTCGCCATCGAGAGAGACAGACAGCGAGAAAGAGAGAGAGAGAGAGAGAGAGAGAGAGAGAGAGACAGATCCTGAGCAAGTACAGGCTCAGTGAGCACAGTCTCGCCATCGAGAGAGACAGACAGTGAGAGAGAGAGACAGATCCTGAGCAAGTACAGGCTCAGTGAGCACAGTCTCGCCATCGAGAGAGACAGACAGTGAGAGAGAGAGACAGATCCTGAGCAAGTACAGGCTCAGTAAGCACGCACAGTCTCGCCATCGAGAGAGACAGACAGTGAGAGAGAGAGACAGATCCTGAGCAAGTACAGGCTCAGTGAGCACAGTCTCGCCATCGAGAGAGACAGACAGTGAGAGAGAGAGACAGATCCTGAGCAAGTACAGGCTCAGTGAGCACAGTCTCACCATCGAGAGAGACAGACAGTGAGAGAGAGAGACAGATCCTGAGCAAGTACAGGCTCAGTGAGCACAGTCTCACCATCGAGAGAGACAGACAGTGAGAGAGAGAGACAGATCCTGAGCAAGTACAGGCTCAGTGAGCACAGTCTCACCATCGAGAGAGAGACAGACAGTGAGAGAGAGAGACAGATCCTGAGCAAGTACAGGCTCAGTAAGCACGCACAGTCTCGCCATCGAGAGAGACAGACAGTGAGAGAGAGAGACAGATCCTGAGCAAGTACAGGCTCAGTGAGCACAGTCTCGCCATCGAGAGAGACAGACAGTGAGAGAGAGAGACAGACAGCGAGAGAGAGAGACAGATCCTGAGCAAGTACAGACTCAGTGAGCACAGTCTCGCCATCGAGAGACAGACAGTGAGAGAGAGAGAGTCAGACAGTGAGAGAGAGAGTCAGAAAGTGAGAGAGACTGACAGAGAGAGAGACAGAGAGACAGAGAGAGAGACAGTGAGAGAGAGAGACAGAGAGACAGAGAGAGAGACAGTGAGAGAGAGAGACAGAGAGAGTGATGATTGTATGTGTTTATGTGTGAAGATTAGAGGCTTTACATGCTCTTCTGAAGATTATAGATTTATGTAATGAAAGAACACAAACAAACAAATATTGTTTTCTCATTTAGATTCTGTTACGTCATTTTGCTTTGAGTCAAACAAATAAGATCTTGTGCAACATTTCATGATCTGCAAATAAAAAAGTGTGAGACTGTTCAAGCTGCTGTAAGCGATTTGTATCATGAAAATGTATGAAAACATGTTTCTTCTCCCTGAGAGATATTACTGATATAAGTGCTGTGAGATATCTCAGCGGTCTCTGTGACGACTCGAGACTGTAAACAACAAACATAAACATGTCCGCAGTCTCTGACGCTTTCTGCCTGTCAATCATGTCGCTCGTTCTCACAGTATTGCAGCTGCAGAGAATTATTGAGGCTTAATGCCATTTTTATGCCATGTTGTTCATAACAGTTGCCAGCTGAGGGCGCTGTTTCACTACTGTTGTTTTTAACAACCATTTCTGATCATGTCGGTCTCATTAAAGCTCATTGATGCTTCTCAATCGGAAGGCTGCAGCCTCTTTAGGCTGGATATCTCTGTCACGTCATCAAGCACCTTCGAAGGCCATCTCAATTGTGAGGACACACAGCCTCATTTCGCAGCCTTCTTTGACATATTTTGTAGGATACATCAGGTGCATCCTTGGTGGCCTTCAATCACCCACAATACTTTGCACAAGTCCCAAGTTATTTAAAAAAGGGCAGAGTCACGTGACCACAGAGGTGGAAACATATACTTAAGAAAGTCAGAAATATGTGCGCAATCCCTAAATTATTTCATCAAATCAAATAATTAAGATTTGATCACATGGTTCTAAGCTTGTGTTTCGCCATGCACACTAGACCTCCTCATTGGAGCGCTGAGTGCTGAGGAGGAGACTAGTCTACTGGTCTAGGAAAGACACTGCCTTCTGTTTGAGAAGCACCCTTGGTATCTTTAGAGGGCGGGGTTTTGGAATGAGGGGGCGTGGCTAATTCAATGGTTCAGTCTCGTGGAAATCGAATGGATAGAATCGCTTACAGAGATTGAAATACTTTAATATCATGATTTATTTGAGGAAGAAAAAGGGGACACACCATCCTCGTGTCATCAGCCTGATGGAGAAGTGAACGAGGAGTCTCAATTTCAGGCTCTTGTAGAAGACTTCTGTTTAAAACATTTACATTTACATTTATACATTTGGCAGATGCTTTTATCCAAAGTGTCTTACAATGCCCTTATTACAGGGACAATCCCCCCGGAGCAACCTGGAGTTAAGTGTCTTACTCAAGGACCCAATGGTGGTGACTGTGGGGATCAAACCAGCAACCTCCTGATTACCAGTTATGTGCTTTAGCCCACTACACCACATTTGTCACACTCTCACAAGTTTAGTTCATTTGTCTACTAATAATGTCCATCAGTATGTACCCAAAAATAGTGCACAGTGGTTCCACGTGTTTAAAATGAGTTTTACTATGTAATCTCAACACAAACACTTTATGTAGAAAGAACGTAGTTCAATTCAGTAAACCCAACAAATTAGATATGTCAATGTAACTCAAATAAATCTATTTTACTTCTTTATGTATTAACTAGTGAAAGTGAATGTTAGCATGCTAAATACATGTTATGGTTAACACAAGAATTATTCATGTAGTCTCAACTCAAATTGATTAAGTAAACTTACATTTCACAAATTTTATGAAAACAAGTTGTCAAAATGTTCTAGAACCGTGTTCCTTTAGTTCATTTTGTATGCATCACATCATTTCAGCACATCTCAAGTTCTGTTTTGTGTTTAATTGAATTCTGTGCTGGAAATGATGCGGATGAAAATGATATTTGTAACTTTTTTCCAAAATACAATACATTTATTTGATATTTCTCTTGATTTTCTCATATTTCATCTCAAGCATGCTTTTCAATATCCACTTGGTTAACAAGTACACTATAAATATTGAAATGCTTTCTGTTTATTTCACTCTTTGTTTAGATGATCATAGTTTTAAATGTAATAATTAGTATTTTTATCATGTATTTTCATAGTTTAATATTGAAAGAATGAGACTGAAGACTAAAAGAGTCAAATCTAGATGTGAAAGACATTTGAAAAGTAGCAGAAATCTGAGAAGTTTCCAAGTCAGTTTTCATGAGACCTTCATATAAAAACAATAAAAGTTGAAATCTGTTAGTTTGAATAAAAATGAAGCTATGTGAACAGAAACCGCCTGAAGTGGAAGAAACACCCAAACACATGAGTTAATCAATATACTGAGATTGCTACATTGTATTTTGTCCATATGTCTCTCAGGTTGCTGAGTCAGATCCTCTCCATCTGTGTCCTTGTGTATCACACTGTGTTGTGTTTAGTGAGTTCCTCGACTGATATAGCATGGTGCTAGCAGT
>JAVLUX010000026.1:40292500-40297500 GCA_032164185.1 Moxostoma hubbsi | reverse complement strand
GCAGATGTCCGTATGTTATTACCGCAGATGTCCGTGTGTTATTACCGCAGATGTCCGTATGTTATTACCGCAGATGTCCGTGTGTTATTACCGCAGATGTCCGTGTGTTATTACCGCAGATGTCCGTGTGTTATTACCGCAGATGTCCGTATGTTATTACCGCAGATGTCCGTGTGTTATTACCGCAGATGTCTGTATGTTATTACCGCAGATGTCCGTGTGTTATTACCGCAGATGTCCGTATGTTATTACCGCAGATGTCCGTGTGTTATTACCGCAGATGTCTGTGTGCTATTACCGCAGATGTCTGTATGTTATTACCGCAGATGTCCGTGTGTTATTACCGCAGATGTCCGTGTGTTATTACCGCAGATGTCCGTGTGTTATTACCGCAGATGTCCGTATGTTATTACCGCAGATGTCTGTATGTTATTACCGCAGATGTCCGTGTGTTATTACCGCAGATGTCCGTGTGTTATTACCGCAGATGTCCGTGTGTTATTACCGCAGATGTCTGTGTGTTATTACCGCAGATGTCCGTGTGTTATTACCGCAGATGTCCGTGTGTTATTACCGCAGATGTCCGTGTGTTATTACCGCAGATGTCCGTGTGTTATTACCGCAGATGTCTGTGTGTTATTACCGCAGATGTCTGTATGTTATTACCGCAGATGTCCGTGTGTTATTACCGCAGATGTCCGTGTGTTATTACCGCAGATGTCCGTATGTTATTACCGCAGATGTCTGTATGTTATTACCGCAGATGTCCGTGTGTTATTACCGCAGATGTCCGTGTGTTATTACCGCAGATGTCCGTGTGTTATTACCGCAGATGTCTGTGTGTTATTACCGCAGATGTCCGTGTGTTATTACCGCAGATGTCCGTGTGTTATTACCGCAGATGTCCGTGTGTTATTACCGCAGATGTCCGTGTGTTATTACCGCAGATGTCTGTGTGTTATTACCGCAGATGTCTGTATGTTATTACCGCAGATGTCCGTGTGTTATTACCGCAGATGTCTGTGTGTTATTACCGCAGATGTCTGTATGTTATTACCGCAGATGTCCGTGTGTTATTACCGCAGATGTCTGTGTGTTATTACCGCAGATGTCTGTGTGTTATTACTGAAATATCTGGCAACATACAACCAAACTGGTGACATCAGCGAGCCTGAAATTATATATTACACTTTTGAATAAAATAATATGGACAGTCCATTCACTTGGTTTTTAGCAGCATGTCAGTTTGTATGGGATTATAAAGATATTTTATTTTATTGTGACTTTAGAAATATTTATTTGAATAATTGACGAATCACTTATTTTCCATTTTTTTTAAATATAATAACAGCATGTGTTGTGCCACCTTTGCCACATGGAGGGGTTGACACATGGGCAATAGCAAGAGAGTGGACAAACCATTCGCACAACATACCGAGTGCCAACCTGACGCCAATCACGTCTCTACACTTTAAAGGGGAGCTATTATGCAAAATTCACTTTCACATGATGTTTGTAGATAAATGTGGGTCAGCAGTGTGTATACACAAACACACTACAATGATAAAAGTCTTTCTTATATTTCTATTCATCTAAACAGCATGTCAAAATGAACGCAATGCACGTCACGTTAGTGCAGGCCACGCCCACGACTGGTGACGGACTCCACCCTATTATCATAGCTCCTCCCCTGAGTGATCTACACACAGTCCTGGAGCAGATACAGTGAGAAGAATAATGTCTCATAAGTGTTCTGTTGTTTCTGTAGTAACCGAGGCATGAGCTGTAAAGGCACAGCAGTCTTCCTGAAAGGGGGCGGGGAGCAGCAGCTCATTTGCATTTAAAGAGACACACACGAAATCAGCGTGTTTTTGATTCCACCCAAAAAGAGGCGTTTATAACATGATATAATAAATGATCCGTGGGGTATTTTGAGCTGAAACTTCACAGACACATTCTGGGGACTCCTGAGACTTATATTACATCTTGTAAAAATGGGCATAATAGGTCTCCTTTAAGTGGGTCATGCAAACATAAAGGGTTCGGCTTTGCGTTGTGGTTGATAGGGGTTTAATCTCTCGCTGACTGGCATAAACTGGCACTGTCGGATCACATGTGTCATTCCTCCTAACTCTTAAATCTTAAAGTTTATTTACAAATCATACAATACTAGTAATAAACAATGGTGACCTCTTCTGGATGGCTTTTCATTTCCTTTTATATTTAGGGTTATTCATGTTTTATTATGCATTAAGGCCAACAAACTACACAATGATGACTGTAAGACATTACAGATATTACAGTTTTATATTCTGTTCAGCTGCTTTGAAACGATGTGACCAGCGAGTCTACCTGTGCGAGTCCACCGAGCAAGGACACCGACAAGGCGCCCTTCACCAAACCACTTAAGTATTTTGTATTTTATTTATTCTCTTTTATTATTCTACTTATACATACATACTAACATGTCTAGCTCACTAATAACACATGCATTCAAGCACATCCCTGTTATCTGTTGTAGACCGTTCACAAGATACAGATGCAAGTCTAAACGCAACCCACACAACCTACGGCCACTTTGCACTTCAACTCCTACTCCACTCTCATTCTCAGTGGGACTCTGGAACTGCCAGTCTGCTGTGAACAAAGCTGCCTTCATTCCAGCTTTCGCCACACAGTCCACCCTCAGCATCCTGGCGCTGACGGAGACATGGATACGTCCTGAGGATACAGCAACACCTGCTGCACTCTCCAACAACTTCTCCTTCTCTCACACCCCTCGACATACCGGCAGGGGTGGGGGAACAGGTTTGCTCATTCATAATAACTGGAATTTTTCTCCACAGGCTTCACTATGTAACAATACATCCTTTGAATTCCATGCCATTACTACAATGCAACCCACAAAAATACATGTTGTTGTCATCTATCGCCCTCCAGGTCAGCTGACAAGCTTTCTTGAGGAGTTGGATGTCCTGCTGTCCTCCTTGCCAGAGGATGGTAGGCCACTTGTGGTCCTTGGCGATTTCAACATACACCAAGACAAGCCCCAGGCCACTGAACTGAATACTCTTCTGGCCTCATTTGACTTGGAAAGACTACACACCACAGCAACCCACAGATCGGGCAACCAGCTGGACCTCGTTTTTACACGTAACTGTACAACCTCAAATATTCTTGTTACACCTTTACATGTCTCTGATCATTACTTTGTTCAATTTAACATGATTCTCCCATCCATTGTAAAAACAACTCCACCTTTGGTTTCCTTTCGCCGTAACCTCCGTTCCCTCTCACCCTCTCGCCTATCCGATGATGTCTCTGCCTCTCTTCCCACAATACATGTATTTTCCACCCTTGATGTAAACACTGCCACAGACACACTTAGCTCTACCCTAACAACCTGTCTAGACAACATCTGTCCTCTCTCCTCTAGAACAGCACGTACTACACCACCCAGCCCCTGGCTGTCTGACGTAGTTCGTGAACATCGGACTGATCTCAGGGCAGGCGAGAGGAGATGGCGGAAATCTAAAGATCCAGCCGATCTAGGTAAATATCAACTTATGCTTGCAACTTTTTCAGATAATGTTAAAGCTGCAAAAACTTCATATTACCAGACCAAGATCAACAGCACCACAGACACTCGTAGCTTTTAAGAACATTTAACACACTTCTCTGTCCTCCCCCTCCACCACCTGACACATCACTTACAGCAGATATCTTCGCCACATTTTTTACTAATAAGGTTACAACCATCAGCAATACATTCACAGCACCACACCCTGTCAAACACCCACCTCCTGTATGCAACTCTTCTCTCTCCATGTTCTCTCATTTAACTGACACTGAGGTCTCTAAACTCCTCCTCTCCAACCACCCCACCACCTGTTCTCTTGACCCCATTCCATCACACCTTCTCCAGGCCATCTCTCCGTCCATCCTACCTGCACTTACACACATAATTAACACATCTCTTCTTGAAGGCACTTTTCCCACTACATTTAAGCAGGCTAGAGTAACCCCGCTGCTGAAAAAACCTGCACTTAACCCCACACAGATAGAATACTACAGACCAGTCTCTCTCATCCCATTCATGGCGAAAACACTTGAAAGGGCAGTTTTCAATCAGATCTCTGCCTATCTCTCACAGAACAAGCTGCTGGATGACAATCAGTCAGGCTTCAAAAGTGGTCACTCCACTGAGACTACCCTGCTGTCTGTCACGGAGTCACTGAGACTGGCGAAAGCTGAATCCAGATCATTAGTACTGATTCTGCTGGACCTTTCTGCAGCCTTTGACACAGTCAACCAGCAGATCCTACTTTCCACCCTCTCTAAACTGGGCATCACCGGAACTGTGCTTGACTGGTTCAACTCCTTTCTGTCAGGTAGGTCTTTTAAGGTAGCCTGGAGAGGTGAGGTATCCAAGCCACATCAGTTACTTACTGGGGTACCTCAGGGATCAGTGTTTGGGCCACTTCTCTTCTCCATATACGTCATTAGGACCCATCATCCAGTCACATGGTTTCTCTTACCACTGCTACGCTGATGATAAGCAACTTTACTTGTCTTTCCAGCCCAACGACACCACAGTGACCGCTCGAATCGCTGCCTGTCTGGCTGACATCTCAGCCTGGATGAAGGAACACCACCTGCAACTCAACCCAGCCAAGACTGAACTCCTTGTCTTTCCAGCCAACCCTGCTGTTGAACACAACATCACCGTGCAGCTGGGTCCAACTACAGTGTCGCCTTCCAAAATGGTCAGAAATCTAGGGGTAACCATCGATGACAAGCTAAATTTCACAGACCACATCTCAAAGACTGCAAGATCATGTAGATTTACACTCTACAATATCAGGAAGATAAGACCTTTCCTCTCTGAACATGCCACACAACTGCTTGTTCAGTCACTTGTCATCTCAAGACTGGACTACTGTAATGCTCTCTTTGCAGGCCTTCCTGCATGTGCTATTAGACCTCTGCAAAGGATCCAG
>JAVLUX010000026.1:40240000-40287500 GCA_032164185.1 Moxostoma hubbsi | reverse complement strand
ACTCTACCCTCCCTAGCAACCGGGCCAATTTGTTTACCCCATGTGACTCTACCCTCCCTAGCAACCGGGCCAATTTGGTTACCCCATGTGACTCTACCCTCCCTAGCAACCGGGCCAATTTGGTTACCCCATGTGACTCTACCCTCCCTAGCAACCGGGCCAATTTGTTTACCCCATGTGACTCTACCCTCCCTAGCAACCGGGCCAATTTGGTTACCCCATGTGACTCTACCCTCCCTAGCAACTGGGCCAATTTGGTTGCTAAGGAGACCTGACTGGAGTCACTCAGCACGCCCTGGATTCAAACTCACGACTCCAGGTGTGATAGTCAGCGTCAATACTCGCTGAGATATCAGACCAAAAAAAAACAAACAAAAAACAAAAAGGGAAATTGTTCAAATTTTAGGGGGGTTTCAGGAACTTATGGTGAGATGACATCATAATAGTTTGTGATGTAAAATAATGAGATCTTTATAATGACTGAGCCAGCTGCATATATGCACACACAGAAATATTAGTGCACACTTTGAATATATCATATATCTTCTATATATATATATATATCAGAATTTTTAAATCCCTGTGATGTTTTTATTTTCTTCTGGTGTGTGTGAATGTAATGTAATGGTGATCGAGAGATAACCATTAAAAGTCTGTTATATCATGTTTAATACATGGATTTCAAAGGGTTTTTTCAATAAAATAATATACATAATTTGATCCAAGCACAAGTTGCTTATATTCAGCAAATATTCATTTTAAAATATCAGTAACAATATAATCATTACTGTCATTTTTTCTTCATTAAAATAAGCTGTTATTTCTTCAACATAAGAGTCACTTTAAATAGATCGATATAAACATTGAAACCACTTTTATTTCACTAATAACCACTAGATGGTGCCATAAACATGTGAAACGCACACACTATATGTTGTTTGGCTCTGTTGAACTGTGAAACAGGAGCGTCAAACATTGTGTTTCATATATGATACACAGGCCGTTATAGTGTTAACATATTTATGCAAGGAAACTCAACATATGTGATGTAAATTGATAAGGTACAGTTATCTTATAATATCATGAACATTACGATAAATTATTATGTGTTAGTTTAACATATTTAACATATAAGCAAACCTGTTTTAACATGGTAAAATATCTTTCTTACATATTTGATTTACTTAAAATTGACCTAGTTATGAATTAACAGGCCCTGAATGAGTCTATCTATTATTTGTGTGTATATTTATATATACTGTATGTGTCGATTAAACATAGCTCAATGGGAATATTATTATTATTATATTATTATTAATATACTGCAGGTGAGGACGCGCCTATGTGGAGCATTCAAAATCAGTCACTTATGAGGTCCATGTCAGTTAGGATGCTTCCTACGAAGGCAGCTCACTATGTAGGCCACAAGGTTATGGAACAGCCATTGAGAGCGCTGAGGCATAAATTACAAAACAGGGCTGATGAAACAGTTAAAGTTGTTCATCTGAAGTATTGTCCAGTGTCAGATCTGAGATCTGTTCTGATTTCACAGGTGGCTGTTCCTGACATCACAGAGGCCGTGAGTGGAGCAGACTTTCTGGTCTTCGTCATTCCTCATCAGTTCATTGGGAAACTGTGTGATCAGATCAAACCTCAAGTCAAACCCGGAGCCATCGGGATCTCACTCATTAAAGTATGAGCCAGTCATGATATATGTTTAATAATGGACAAACCAGTCAACATCTCTGTTGTAGTACTGTTTTGAAACATTTATCATCAACGTAATGGCAATGAAATGTTTCACTTACTATTTAAACAAAACATTAGGCAGTAAACAGTGTATTGAACACAGTCCATCTCTCTCTGTGTGTCTGTAGGGTATAGATGAGGGTCCGGATGGGTTGACCCTGATCTCTGACATCATCAGGTCAAAGCTGGAGATCGAGGTCTGTGTTCTGATGGGGGCAAACATCGCCAGTGAGGTGGCAGACGAGAAGTTCTGTGAGACAACCATCGGTACGAGAGAAAAAAACACAAACACACAACAAACCTTTTAGATTACTGAATAGCACTTGACAGTGTGTTTATGATTGTGTGTGTGAATCAGGAGCCACTAATGAACCCCACGGTAAGATCTTTAAAGAGCTTCTGCAAACTCTAAACTTCCGCATCACTGTCGTGAAAGAGTGCGACACTGTGGAGCTCTGTGGAGCACTGAAGGTAATTCAACACTGACACACACACACACACACACACACACACTATTATACACACACACACACCATTACACACACTATTATACACACACACACACACACACACACACACACACACCATTACACACACTCTAGTATACACACACACAAGCACACACACTATTATACACACACACACACTATTATACACACACACACACACACACACAATATTATACACACACACACATCATTACACACATGCTATTATACACACACACACACACACACACACACACACACACTGTTATACACACACACTATTACACACACACACACTATTATACACACACACACACACACACACACACACACACTATTATAGACACACACTCTCACACTATTATACACACACACACATACACTATTATAGACACACACTCTCACACTATTATACACACAAACACACTGTTATACACACACACTATTACACACACACACACTATTATACACACACACACACACACACACACACTATTATAGACACACACTCTCACACTATTATACACACACACACATACACTATTATAGACACACACTCTCACACTATTATACACACACACAGACACACACACTATTACACATACACATACACATATACACTCTTATACAAACACATTATACATGACTGATGATTATATAACTGATTTTATATAGTAGTTTTATAGATAACTGATGTTAAAGATGAGTGATGATATAGATTAAAGTTATATACTGTTTGAGTGATGTTATCGATAAAGTTATAGATGAGTGATGTTACAGATTAATGTTAAAGTTGAGTGTGGTGATGTTGGCATGACTAAGTGACATCTGTAGAGAGTGAAGCCAGAAGTGAAGAATGGTAAGGATTGACACCTGTGAGAAATAAACTCTAACAGCTCTAACAGACCACAGGTGTCAATCCTTACCATTCTTCCTCTCCCGACCTTACTCACAACAATGAGTGATGCTATAGATTAACGTTTTAGACTATTGATGTTTTAGACTGATGTTATAGACTGACATCATAGACGAGTGCTTAAAGATTAATGTAATAGATGACTGATGTTATAGATGACTGATGTTATAGATGACTGATGTTATAGATGAGTGATGCTATAGATTAATGTTATAGATGATTAATGTTATAGATGATTAATGTTATAGACTGACATCATAGACGAGTGCTTAAAGATTAATGTAATAGATGACTGATGTTATATTGATGTGAATGATAATTGATGTTACCGATTAATGTTATAGATGACTGATATTATAGACTGATGTTATAGATGATTGATGTTATAGAGTAATGTTATAGTTGACTGATTTTATAGATGACTGAGATTATAGACTGATGTTATAGACTGATGTTATAGATTCATGTTATAGCTGATTAATGTTATAGACTGATGTTATAGACTGATGTTTTAGATGACTGATATTATAGGTTAATGTTATAGATGATTAATGTTATAGATTAATGTTATAGACTGATGTTATAGATTAATGTTATAGATTATTAATATTATAGACTGATGGTATAGATGAGTGATGTTTAAAATTAATTATATAAATGATTGAAGTTATAGACTGATATTATAGATTGACTTTATAGATGATAGATATAATAGACTGATTTTATAGATGAGTGATGTTATACATTCATGTTATATTGATGCTAAAGATAATTGATGTTATAGATTGACGTTATAGATTGACTGATGTTATAGATGATTAGTGTTATAGACTGATGTTATAGATTAATGTTATAGATAATTGATGTTATGGATTGACTTTATAGTTGACTGATGTATAGATTGATCTTTATAGATGATTAATGTTACAGATTAATGTTATAGATGATTAATGTTATAGACTGATGTTATATTGGTGTTATAGATAATTGATGTTATAGATTAATGTTATAGATGATTAGTGTTATAGACTGATGTTATAGATTAATGTTATAGATAATTGATGTTATGGATTGACTTTATAGTTGACTGATGTATAGATTGATCTTTATAGATGATTAATGTTACAGATTAATGTTATAGATGATTAATGTTATAGACTGATGTTATATTGGTGTTATAGATAATTGATGTTATAGATTAATGTTATAGATGATTAGTGTTATAGACTGATGTTATATTGGTGTTATAGATAATTGATGTTATAGACTGATGTTATAGATGATTAGTGTTATAGACTGATGTTATAGATGATTAGTGTTATAGACTGATGTTATAGATTAATGTTATAGATAATTGATGTTATAGATTGACTTTATAGTTGACTGATGTTATAGATGATTAGTGTTATAGACTGATGTTATAAATGATTAGTGTTATAGACTGATGTTATAGATGATTAGTGTTATAGACTGATGTTATAGATTAATGTTATAGATAATTGATGTTATAGATTGACTTTATAGTTGACTGATGTTATAGATGATTAGTGTTATAGACTGATGTTATAGATGATTAGTGTTATAGACTGATGTTATAGATTAATGTTATAGATAATTGATGTTATAGATTGACGTTATAGTTGACTGATGTTATAGATGATTAGTGTTATAGACTGATGTTATAGATGATTAGTGTTATAGACTGATGTTATAGATTAATGTTATAGATAATTGATGTTATAGATTGACTTTATAGTTGACTGATGTTATAGATGATTAGTGTTATAGACTGATGTTATAGATGATTAGTGTTATAGACTGATGTTATAGATTAATGTTATAGATAATTGATGTTATAGATTGACGTTATAGTTGACTGATGTTATAGATGATTAGTGTTATAGACTGATGTTATAGATGATTAGTGTTATAGACTGATGTTATAGATGATTAGTGTTATAGACTGATGTTATAGATTAATGTTATAGATAATTGATGTTATAGATTGACTTTATAGTTGACTGATGTTATAGATGATTAGTGTTATAGACTGATGTTATAGATGATTAGTGTTATAGACTGATGTTATAGATGATTAGTGTTATAGACTGATGTTATAGATTAATGTTATAGATAATTGATGTTATAGATTGACGTTATAGTTGACTGATGTTATAGATGATTAGTGTTATAGACTGATGTTATAGATGATTAGTGTTATAGACTGATGTTATAGATTAATGTTATAGATAATTGATGTTATAGATTGACGTTATAGTTGACTGATGTTATAGATGATTAGTGTTATAGACTGATGTTATAGATTAATGTTATAGATAATTGATGTTATAGATTGACTTTATAGTTGACTGATGTATAGATTGATCTTTATAGATGATTAATGTTACAGATTAATGTTATAGATGATTAATGTTATAGACTGATGTTATATTGGTGTTATAGATAATTGATGTTATAGATTAATGTTATAGATGATTAATGTTATAGAGTGATATTATAGATTGATGTTACAGATTAATGTTGTAGATGATTAATGTTATAGAGTGATATTATAGATTGATTTTATAGATGAGTGATGTTATAGATTAATGTTATAGATGATTCATGTTATAGACTGATGTTATATTGGTGTTATAGGTAATTGATGTTGCACATTGACATTATAGATTACTGATGTTATAATAATATTAATAATGCTAATTTGTATTTATATAGCGCCAAGGACCCCAAGGTGCTTTACAAAGCATTGGCAAACACAGAAATTAACATATAAAGTTATAGATTAATGTTATAGACGACTGACGTTATAGACTGATATTATAGATGCCTGATGCACTCTCATCCATTCTCTCTGTGGTAGAACATTGTGGCTGTTGGTGCTGGTTTCTGTGATGGTTTGGGTTTTGGTGATAACACTAAAGCTGCAGTGATCAGACTGGGACTCATGGAGATGGTGACGTTTTCGAAACTCTTCTGCAAGAGCACCGTCACCTCCGCCACATTCCTGGAGAGCTGCGGCGTCGCTGACCTCATCACCACCTGCTACGGCGGACGCAACCGGCGCGTGGCCGAGGCATTTGTTCGCACGCAGAAGGTGAATATACAATACCCACAATTCACCATCACATATCTGAAAAAATTCAAATGGCACTTCTACAGTTAAAGGCAGTGATGCTGGTAAATGTACAAGTTTAAATATATTTGTGTACATAATCTAAAACCGTTTTTGACGCTGTGTTGTTGTGTTGCTGTTTTATTGAATTCATTAGTCAATAGCAGAACTGGAGGCAGAGATGTTAAATGGCCAGAAGCTTCAGGGTCCTCAAACATCAGCAGAAGTTTATAAGATCCTTAAGAAGAAAAACATGGTGGACAAGTAAGTCAGTGTAACATCATCCACATTACCTCATCATTACATCATCGACTATCAGTGTCCTATCATCAAACCACTGTGTGTGTGTGTGTGTGTGTAGGTTTCCTCTGTTCGTATCAGTGTATCAGATCTGTTTCGAGGGCCGTCAGGTGAAAGAGTTTATCAGCTGTCTTCAGAATCATCCAGAACACATGTGATCACACCAGTGCAAAATCCTTCTCAGTAACGCACAATAACGTCACACTACAATGAACACAGAAACTCCTGCACATATTGCTCAATAATAATAATAATAGTAATAATTTTTATGTCAATTCTTCAGTCAAATATGTTTTAAATCTACATATTTCTATCTGAACACACTCTCACTCAGGACTGATATGCTGTTAAACGCACAAAATGGTTTGAGTTTATTCATGTGGTTTAATATGTGCATTTGGAGTTACGATCACAATATTATGACTCAAATATTTTTACTAGAATTTTTTACAAATATATCACAAAAATGTATGTAATCTACTTTTTACAGCACACAATAAAAGTCTTGCTGCATAAACACAAAATAAGACTCATAATTTTCTCATGGTTTAATATCAGACATTTTTACATGAAATTAGATTCAAAATGCAAAGTAATAATTGTTTTGTTTACGATGGATGGCAATCGCTGAATGAAGACAAGTATGTTAGAATGCCATTCTGAACACAGACATCAACTAGACAAAACAGAAGATTGACAGGTCAGATCAGATTGTGGGGTAAATGGCAAAGCTGGATATTCCACACTGATTTTTATTTTGTGCCATGTGGATGAAGCCCTATTCACCCCCCGCTGTACCCCAGCTGAGAGAGTCAGGAAGAGAGAATTATTACCCTGAAATCATCAAGAATAAGTAATATATTTACCATTACAGGTCAGCAGAGAACATACTGACAGGACATACTGTAAAGTGCACTATATACAGTAATTATCACTTCTGTTTTAATGCTATTTCTGTTATATCAAGTGTTCTTGTGTGTGTTTGCAAAGCCAGAAATCATGTCTATTTTCTGACCCGTAATGACCTCTAGAACCGCGTGATTAACGTGCCTAGAACTGCACATCAGATCATAATAAATAACTCAACACACAGGCAGCGGTGTGATATATCATGATAAGTGTGTATGGGCAGAAAACAGGTAGATAGGTATTGTAGATAGACAGGTATGTTGTAATGCAGGTAGACAGTGCTGGGTAGTAACAGATTATCAATTTTCAAAGATTAAGTAATTGTAATTTGATTAAATCACATTTTATAATGTGCATAACTGGATTACATGATAACATTACTGATTACATAAACCATTAGTAAGTAATTGACTTATTAATACGTGTGTACATTTTATCTGACAATGATTTACAATACATTGTCTAATGATTATGATGCATCATGAAATCTGAAATTTGGTCACAATTCAAGTCAATTTGATTTTTTTTTTTGTGAGTTGTCACGTCACTAAACACGGTTTCAATCTTTCTGTAACCCTAAATCCACCTAACCCAACCAAATTCTAATTTAAACCCATCTAGCCCTAAACCCAACCTAATCCTAATTTAATCCAACCTAATCTAACCCATCTAACCCTAACCCAACCTAATCCTAATTTAACCCAACCTAATCTAACCCATCTAACCCTAACCCAACCTAATCCTAATTTAACCCAACCTAATCTAACCCATCTAACCCTAACCCAACCTAATCCTAATTTAACCCAACCTAATCTAACCCATCTAACCCTAACCCAACCTAATCATAATTTAACCCAACCTAATCTAACCCATCTAACCCTAACCCAACCTAATCATAATTTAACCCAACCTAATCTAACCAATCTAACCCTAACCCAACCTAATCCTAATTTAACCTACCCTTATCTAACCCAACCTAATTTAATCCAACCTAATCTAACCCCGCCTAATCCTAATTTAATCCAACCTAATTTAACCCATCTAACCCTAACCCAACCTAATCCTAATTTAACCCAAACCCAACCTAATCTAACCAATCTAACCCTAACCCAACCTAATCCTAATTTAACCCAAACCCAACCTAATCTAACCAATCTAACCCTAACCCAACCTAATCCTAATTTAACCCAAACCCAACCTAATTTAACCCATCTAACCCTAACCCAACCTAATCCTAATTTAACCCAAACCCAACCTAATCTAACCCATCTAACCCTAACCCAACCTAATCCTAATTTAATCCAACCTAATCTAACCCATCTAACCCTAACCCAACCTAATCCTAATTTAATCCAACCTAATCTAACCCATCTAACCCTAACCCAACCTAATCCTAATTTAACCCAACCTAATCTAACCAATCTAACCCTAACCCAACCTAATCCTAATTTAACCCAAACCCAACCTAATCCTAATTTAACCCAACCTAATCTAACCCATCTAACCCTAACCCAACCTAATCCTAATTTAATCCAACCTAATCTAACCCATCTAACCCTAACCCAACCTAATCCTAATTTAATCCAACCTAATCTAACCCATCTAACCCTAACCCAACCTAATCCTAATTTAATCCAACCTAATCTAACCCATCTAACCCTAACCCAACCTAATCCTAATTTAACCCAACCTAATCTAACCCATCTAACCCTAACCCAACCTAATCATAATTTAACCCAACCTAATCTAACCAATCTAACCCTAACCCAACCTAATCCTAATTTAACCTACCCTTATCTAACCCAACCTAATTTAATCCAACCTAATCTAACCCCGCCTAATCCTAATTTAACCCAACCTAATCTAACCCATCTAACCCTAACCCAACCTAATCCTAATTTAATCCAACCTAATCTAACCCATCTAACCCTAACCCAACCTAATCCTAATTTAACCCAACCTAATCTAACCCATCTAACCCTAACCCAACCTAATCATAATTTAACCCAACCTAATCTAACCAATCTAACCCTAACCCAACCTAATCCTAATTTAACCTACCCTTATCTAACCCAACCTAATTTAATACAACCTAATCTAACCCCGCCTAATCCTAATTTAACCCAACCTAATCTAACCCATCTAACCCTAACCCAACCTAATCCTAATTTAATCCAACCTAATCTAACCCATCTAACCCTAACCCAACCTAATCCTAACAGTCGTTTTGTTTTAGAAAAAAAATGGTAAATTAAAGAAAAAAGTTTAAATTAAATTGAGAATAAACTCATTCAACGTTCAGAATAAAGTCGTTGTGTTTCTAGAAAAATAAATGTTAAATTTCAAGAAAAATCGTTAAAATATTCTTTGAGAATAATGTTGTTTTTCTAGAAAGAAACTGTTAAAATAAAAATGTTGAGAATAAACTCATTATCCTTTGAGAATATTGTCTGTGTTTCTAGAAAAAAATTTAAATGAAAGAAAAAAGTTTAAATAAAATGTTGAGAATAAACTCATTAAACTTTCAGAATAAAGTCGTTGTATTTCTAGAAAAAGAAATGTTAAATTTCAAGAAAAATCGTTAAAATAAAATGTTGAGAATAAACTCATCATCCTTTGAGAACATTGTTGTTTTTCTGGAAAAAAAATGGTTAAAATGTTGAGAATAAACTCATTATCAATTGAGAATATTGTCTTTGTGGTTCTAGAAAAAATTGTTAAAATAAAATGTTGAGAATAAAGTCATTATCCTTTGTGAATAATGTTGTTGTTTTTCTAGAAAAAATATTTAAAATAAAATGTTGAGAATGAACTATCATTTGAGAATAATGTTGTTTTTCTCGAAAAAAAATTGTTAAAATAAAATGTTGAGAATAAACTCATTTGTTGTGTTTCTAGAAAAAAATTAAAATGAAAGAAAAAAGTTTCAATAAAATGCTGAGAATGAACAGTCGTTTTGTTTTAGAAAAAAAATGGTAAATTAAAGAAAAAAGTATAAATTAAATTGAGAATAAACTCATTCAACGTTCAGAATAAAGTCGTTGTGTTTCTAGAAAAATAAATGTTAAATTTCAAGAAAAATAGTTAAAATAAAATGTTGAGAATAAACTCATTATCAATTGAGAATATTGTCTTTGAGTTTCTAGAAAGAAATTGTTAAAATAAAATGATGAGAATAAACTCATTAATTATCCTTTGAGAATATTGTCTTCGTGTTTCTAGAAAAATTTTTTAAAAATAAATGTTGAGAATGAACATTCGTTGTGTTTCTAGAAAAAAAATTAAATGAAAGAAAAAAGTTTCAATAAAATGTTGAGAATGAACAAAGTCGCTGTGTCTCTAGAAAAAAAAATTTAAATGAAAAAAAAAGTTTAAATAAAATGTTGAGAATAAACTCATTAAACTTTCAGAATAAAGTCGTTGTGTTTCTAGAAAAATAAATTTTAAAATTCAAGAAAAATAGTTAAAATAAAATGTTGAGAATAAAGTCATTATCCTTTGAGAATAATGTTTTTGTTTTTCCAGAAAAAAATTGTTAAAATAAAATGTTGAGAATAAAGTCATTATCATTTGAGAATAAAGTCATTATCATTTGAGAATAAAGTCGATGTCCTCCTAGAAAAAAAATGTTAAATGAAAGAAAAAAGTTTAAATAAAATGTTGAGAATAAACTCATTAAACTTTGAGAATAAAATCGTTGTGTTTCTAGAAAAAGAAATGTTAAATTTCAAGAGAAATCGTTAAAAGAAAATGTTGAGAATAAACTCATCATCCTTTGAGAATATTGTTGTTTTTCTAGAAAAAAATTGTTAAAATTAAAGAAAAAGTTTAAATTATTGAGAATAAACTCATTATACTTTGAGAATAATGTCATTGTGTTTCTAGAAAAAAATTGTTACATTTCAAGAAAAAAGTTGAAATAAATTTACTTAATAAATCTATAATGAATAAAGTACTTTTGTCAGCCCTACAAGTTGCTAAACTACATGAATCACTGTAATTGTGTGGCAGCACTGAGGGACAAACATTCACCATAAACTGAATTAACATGTTCAGATTGCAAAATGAAATAAGTATTTCAACCATAAACTGGAATAATTTCAAAGTGTGTGAACACTTTAAGATTAAATGAAATGTTTAAAATGAAATTGAATAGAACATGTTTCAACTATAAAATGAAATTATATGTTTGGCTGTTTATTTAAAAAAACAAACATTTGTAAACCACTAATTAAAAAACATTCATCTGTTTTTTTATTCATTTTTTTAATCTGTTTTGTGAAACACTAACAGAAGGGAACACGACTTAAATTTCATAAAGAATAATAATTAATACCCATAATTAATGTAGACACACACACACACACACACACACACACGTGTGACACTAATATAAAATAATAAACATGAACTAAACTACATAAAATATCACAGAACACCACAATGTACATAATTATAATTAAAATATTATTTATATTGTCAAGCCGGTTCTCGCCTCCTCCTTTCCCTTCATCCCTTTACACTGGCACCATCCACTCCAACGGAGCAGCTGACCGCGAAGGGAGAAGGAGCTCCTAACCAACCGTCTGGAGCAGTCAGGGCCGCTGCCAGGGATGGAGGAGACCCCTACCAGCCGCTGAAACGAGCGGGGAGGGGCTCCTGGCTGACCGCCAGGGGCAGGGGAGACCCCTTCTGTTTCCTGAGAATGCAGCGGGGCGTTCTGTCCACCAGGGGCCAGAAGACTGCCTCCGGTCTGTCTGGGGAGGCACGGCTGTCATCCGTTGGAGGAGTGGCCGAGGACCAAGCTACGGTGTATCTAATCGTCCCCTAATCAGACTAATCAAGCCTCCGAGAGGGATAAAGGCCGACTGGAGACGGCAGTGTGACAGAGCCCGACACCTGTGTGTGTTTGTCATTTTAAGTTTATAATTAAAATATTGTTTATATTGTCAAGACGGTTCTCGCCTCCTCCTTTCCCTGTTTAAAGTATTTTTGGCAGAAATATGACATCGTCCCATAAAAAGAAAAGAACAGTCGGAAACCCCATGACTTTAACCACACTTTAGTGGTCTTGAACATGATGTATTTAAAGACATTTTACACTTGAGCGGAGTAAAATGAAAGATTTTGGATGAATATAAGTCTTTATACTTATGCTCCGGCTATGTGCTCTCTACAGCCAGGTGGATTTTTCTCGTTTGATTTATTTTTTTTGGTCTTGTCTTTGTGTTTTAACGGCTCATTTTATTTGATGTTTGCCTCCAGTTAATAATCCCCAACAAATTGTTTTTACACACAAAACATTTAGTATTTATTGCTTTAATCAAGCATTTTCTGCTGTCCAGTTAATCAAGAAGATTATTCTCGTGTTTAACTGGAGAAAAATCATCCAAATGATCCCAGAACTCTTATAAAGGAGTTTATATATCTTCTACAGTCGTCTCTTCATCATACAGTGACACATCCCGTACACGTAAACATTATTTGGTGGTTCCCACTCCCACAAGGTGTCATTGGTGTCTCATCCGTGGCAGAGATGTTTCGCCAAGGTTTTCCTTCTCAGAGAAGGTCGTTCAGAAACACTCTGACATCACAGATCTGTTCATATGAGTGTAGAAAGGACTGAGAATCCACACTATTTTTTTAGAAATAGAGTATTTTTAATTTACCGGTTCAGAAAGAAATAAAAGTAAATATGGTTGACTACAACTAACAATCTGCAAAGAAGAACGGAAAAATTAATTTAAAATATAAATATTGCACATACATTGCAGTTATTGACTTTAACCTTGAATAATTAATGGGATGTTGCAGGTTTAATACATGTACAGCATTTGTTTCCACAGTAAATAATTTCTTTAATATAATTTAATGAATACATTATTACTGTATTGGGGCTAATCTTTTGTGAGTGACTCCAGTCAGGTCTCCTAAGCAACAAAATTGGCCGGTTGCTAGGGAGGGTAGAGTCACATGGGGTAACCTCCTCGTGGTCACTATAATGTGGTTCTCGCTCTTGGTGGGGCGTGTGGTGTGTTGTGTGTGGATGTCGCGGAGAATAGCGGGAAGCCTCCACACGCGCTACGTCTCCACGGTAACACACTCAACAAGTCACATGATAAGATGACAGTCTCAGATGTGGAGGCAACTGAGATTCGTCCTCCACCACAAGGATTGAGGCGAGTCACTACACTACCACGAGGAGCACATTGGGAATTGGGCGTTACAAATTGGCATTTATAGAAAGTTTTAGCCTGTTGCTAGCATGTTTTAGCATGCAACTATGTATTGTTAGCATGTTTCTAGAATGTTTTAGCTTAAAGGTAAGCACTGCTATCATATTTAATGTGTTGCCAGCCTGTTTATAGCATGTAGCTAGGTGTTGCTAGCATGTTTTAGCATGTAGCTAGGTGTTGTTAGCATGTTTTAGCATGTAGCTAGGTGTTGTTAGCTAGGGAGAAAAAAAAAGAATGCTGAACTCAGACCAGCACAAAAACTGATGACATGCACAAGCTCTGTTCCAAAACCTAGTGAGCTGCCTACCTAGACAGTACTTAAAGGCATCATATACAGTACGCTTCACATATGCTTCCCTCGTCTCCTTCTAAACTCTGATATTTCCTTTATTCCGTGCTACACAAAACATGGTTTTGTACCAATTATAAACATGGTAAACATGGCACTTTATGCTTAGCTTTAGGGTTTGGGTTAGGGGTTCAAATTAGGAGAATCTCACAATCAAAACATGGACATATATCTCAATTTCTTACAAAAGCACTTTAAAAATCGGAATGTTTCTCTTTCTTCCGTGCTAGAAAACAAGGCTTTTGGATGTGGGTAAGGCGTCACAATTTATTGTTAGTTTTACGTTTGCCTCACAATATGTTCAGTGTAACAACACGAGGGAAGCGTTTGCTATTGGTTGCTCTAAAAGCCGAACGTTTTTGTACAACCCAAGTCATCAAATGGTACTATAGTTGAACTATGGTATTTTTAGTAAAACCTTATTAACTACAAGATTAACCATGGTTACTACAATATCACTATAGTAAAGCGAAGGTTCATTTATTGCGAATAGGGTTGCCAACCATCCCATATAATACAGAATCGTCCCATATTTAAGAGAAGATAATTGCATTCCATATAAAATCCATACATGTTTTAGCGTCTCACACCTAAATTGCTAAGAACATTTCACAAACCGAGAAAAATTGACACATTTGATGTGAGTTGTGTGAGATATCGACTATTAAATATTACACGGATGCTACACTTGACAGAAAACGATCAATAATAATCATTGCAGGTTTTCTGTCACAAGCAGAAGAATTTGGTCAAATGTACAGCATTCGAGTGCATGATAACTGTGCAGCAGTTTAACCCTATGGCGGCGTGTGTATCATATATGAAACACAATTTGTGACGGCTCCTGTTTCACTCTCGGTTCAATCTGATGAGCCAAACAACCTGTGATATGTAAGTTTCACATGTTTATGGCACCATCTAGTGGTTATTTGTGAAATAAAAGTGGTTTCAATGTTTATATTGATCTATTTAAAATTTCTTGTGCAAAAAATGGCTTATATTGGGATAAATTACATCATATTTTAATAAAGTAAAAATGACAGTAATGACTATATTCATTATGCAGGTGGAGGATGAGAGTTTAAGAGATTTAATGTCCACTGCAATGAATACTCAACCTATGCGGAGACTCTTTCAGTTTAATCTCCCACTTTAGACGTTTAACGTTACTTGAATTGGTGATATTTTAGAGCATTTCTATCTTTATACTGTGGAAGGCTTTGTTAGGAAAATGATAAAGAAGCATTATAATGTAACATATTGTTTTGTTTTCTTTCCTAATAAGGAAATAAATGCATTTTGACAGGAAAAAAACAGTGTATATGGTGTCAAATTTCAGCACTTTCAAAATCTGTGATTAATCACGATTAACTATAAACTGTATGAGATTAATCGCGATTAAAAGTGGTTAGTGACTGATTGCACTGTTTTTTTTATTTTAAATAAAGAACTTTGATGCTTTTGAACTTTAACACTTTCGACCTGTCAATCATTTTGCTCATTCTCACAGTGTTGTAGTTGCAGTGAATTATTGAGGATTAATGCCATTTTTATGCCATGTTGTTCATAACAGTTGCCAGCTGAGGGCGCTGTTTTACTACTGTTTTTAACAACCGTTTCTGCTTATGCTGGTTTCAATCAAACTAATTTATTATTAGGAGTGCAGGTTTGGAAATTGGGGGCGTGGCTAATCCAACAGCTCAGTCTCGTGTTTAGTAGAACAGCTGAAATAATTTACAGCACCATTGAGTGTATTAGCGGGCCATTCACACCGATTGCGTTTTTACATCTGTCGGCACTGTTTTTCAATTGTTTTCCTACGTAAAAGCTCGTTCAACCCTTGCACAACGTCTCATGCTGGAGCCCCGTTAGGGGGAAAAAGTCCCTTATTTGGCTGGTAGAAAGTTGGCAACCCTAATTGCGAGGGAACCCACAATAATTGCAAGACCATAAATTCCCTGTCTATCCTCTAAGGGGCTCCATAGTTCCAAAGGGCATGTAGCAACATGCTAACAAGTTATTGCCAATTTAAAGCGTTCAAAAGAGCCACTTATGAGGTTCTATTTTAGTTACGAAGCTGCCTTGGAAGGTAGCTGCCTATGAAGAGAGTAGAGAGCAAGGCAGCTCAGGAGCTGATGCTTAACATGTTCATGGGCTTCTTTGGGCTTTAAGATTTTTGGTTAAAATGTATATGAATGTTTAACAGTATGTGTATATTTTAGATACTAAAATGAACACACACATACTTATGTAATATGTAGTTTAAATGCACCGTTAGTCACTTTAGATAAATGCACATGCCAAATGTATATGCCTTAACCATAACAACTATAAAAGAATGAAAAACATTTCACGGCAACTGCCGGAGCAACTGTGTTCATGCTGCAGACATAAATTGATGCAACAGACATATCTATGATGCGTTGATGTGCAAATAAACATCATGAGAGTAAAATGTGTTTCTTAAAATAACATGACACCTAATTAAACACCTGATTAAAAACGGGTTTGTTTCAAACAGCTTTTCCCATCAACCATTTTCCCATCCATCTGCAGTTCCTGAAGCTGCCGAGAGAGGTCGCTAGCGAGTTTATGAAAACAGATCAGTTCTTGTTCTCTCAGGATTTGTTAAAAGCCGCCAGAATGGCCCAGATCATCTCCTCTGCTGAGGTCATGACCTTTGCGCTCTCCTGGTCGGGGTCAGCTTCTAGCAGTCTGCGGGACCGCGTGCAGGCGATTTCGTACCTGTCGTCCGGAAGTGATATAAGCGCGCTTTCTAGCACGTCAGAGACGTGAGCCAGCATGATCAGCGCGAGCATACGGTGACTCATACGGCGAGAATCATTCGTCCAGCGATCGAGAAGACTATTCTGCAGACGCTGCACCAGATGCTCCTTCTCGCTGCTTTCCGTTAACGGGTGTGTTGTCATGTCAAACAACAGGAAGTTCTGCTTCTCTGTCGTCAGGACACCTTTCTCCACCAGATTCTTCGCTAAACGCTCGCGAACGTTACGGATTTGGAAGTTCAACTTCAGGGGGTTCCACGTCTCACCTGGAAATTACAAACAAAAATAAATACGATGAAATACTCATACAGAAAACATGTCCTGGTCATATTTCATCACAAGTATTTATAGTAAAAAAATGTTTCTCCCCCACATCTATCATATTACTTCTGAAGACATGAATTAAACCACTGGAGTCATTTGGATTATTTTATTCTGCCTTTATGTGTTTTTTGGAGCTGTAAGTCTGATCATGTAGAATAGATAACATGCTAACAACACCTAGCTACATGCTAAAACATGCTAGCAACACCTAGCTACATTCTAGAACATGCTAGAAAAATGCTAGCTGTGCCTACCTTCATGCTAAAACATTCTAGAAACATGCTAACAACACATAGTTGCATGCTAAAACATGCTAGCACTACCTTGAAACATGCTAAAACATACTAGCAACATGCTTACAATGCCTAGCTACATGCTAACAACATGCTGGAAATGCCTAAATAAGCAACATGCTAAAACATGCCAAAAAGACATTTAGCTAAGTGCTAAATCACATTCAAGCAACATTACAAAACATGCTTGAAAGGCTTAGCTAACTGTTAAAACTTGCTTGCAACCCCTAGAAACAACACCTTGCTTAATGTTTAAACATGTTACCAACACCTAGCTAAGTGCTAAAGCAAGCTATGAACAGCTAGTTACATGCTAAAACATGCTTGCACAGCCTAGCTGCATGCTACAACGCGTTAGCTTTCAACCTTTCGATCTGTCTGTCTGACTGAAGGGCTTGTAAAACCTTCAAACTTTTAAAACTCCTTGAATTTACAGGCCAAGCTATGTCTTCAAACTTTTCAATTTAATTGCATCTGATCTTTTATATTAATGTATTGAATAATATTCTAAAGCCATTAAATTTTGTCATCAAATCACTTCGACCTCTTTAGGTAAATTACCACTAATAAACATCATTATTGTTTAAAAAAACAACTATTTCATGTTTTTGTACCAGTAATTGTGCAATTATGTATTAGGTTGTGTAAATGAGTGAATATTGACTCAATTTAGAGTAGCATGACAGAGCACGTCCGAGTACTGGATTTACCATAAATGGTAACATTGGAAATGTCAAAGATATATTGACCACTAAAATGCCACCAGTTTTCATTTCAGAGATCTGAACATCTTCTGCTGGAATCAACTAAGAGGTTTCGCTTCATTAAGGAAGCTGACTTAGAAGAAAGCTGCATATCTAGAGAGCAGAGTTTGTGTTTCTGTCTCACCTGTGAGAAGCTCAATCCAGCTGGACACATTCTCTGGCGGCTCCGTGTTTTTAATGTGTTTCAAAGCTTCATCGAGCAGCACGTCACCTGTAGGAGCATCTGACTTAAACAACACCTGCAACAGAGGGACGGGGCCAGTGGGAGGGGTGGAGAACGTACATCACTATAGAGTGCAACAGTGCCCCACGCGCACTTGGTTCCGGAATCATTTTTCAATATGGATTAAATAGACCAGCTCTGAGGCAAATCACAACGTTACAAACTTTGATTTGAAAATCAGACGAAAATGCTCTAATTATGATCTAACACCTTTTCTGTATCCACCTTTTCACTCATAACGGTAAGAGAGCGCCCTCTGTCTGCTCGTATGAATGTAACACAGTATAAGAAAGTGTTTCACCGCTGTTCAAAAGCTCCTCAGATTTATATGGATAAAAGTTTTCAGACTGAATAAACTAAATATTAAATGAAACAAATGACAATAAAATATAATGTAACTCCATTCTGAATCCCATTGTTTAAAGTGCAGCTGAAATAGAATACAGTTACATTTGGTTACTTTAATTACTTCCTCACCACAGATACATGAACTACAATCCCATGATTCATTGCGAATGACGTAATCTAATTAACAACAATGGAAAATATAAAACTGTTGATTTATTCTGAATACCATCGTTTAAAGTGCATATTTTTTAAGTATTTCGTGCAAGTCAAGAATATCAAGAGGTTTTCTCGTGGTTACACAACATGACCTGAAGCAAATGTGCCTTTTCTTTAAAATGTCCAAATATTGATATTTCATGATATGACAAAATAATGACTTGTTTTGAAATGTGCACACACACTCATTTGTCCATGGAAAAAATGTATGGGAATTTTACTTTCGGAACGTTGTGCTCTGTTACTATTGCTCATAGTGATTTGAACAAACCTCACATCCTAAATATTAAAGGAATATTCCAGGTTCAATACAAGTAAATAAAAAAAGCAGTGTCTCACTGTTCCAGTGAGACACTTCCAATGCAAGTCAATGGGGTTTAATGTGTGTGTGTGTGTGTGTGTGTGTGTGTGTGTGTGTGTGTGTGTGTGTTTGACACTTCCAATGCAAGTCAATGGGGTTTAATGTGTGTGTGTGTGTGTGTGTGTGTCACTTCCAATGCAAGTCAATGGGGTTTAATGTGTGTGTGTGTGTGTGTGTGTGTGTGTGTGTGTGTGACACTTCCAATGCAAGTCAATGGGGTTTAATCTGTGTGTGTGTGTGTGTTCCAGTGAGACACTTCCAATGCAAGTCAATGGGGTTTAATCTGTGTGTGTGTGTGTGTGTGTGTGTGTGTGTGTTTGACACTTCCAATGCAAGTCAATGGGGTTTAATGTGTGTGTGTGTGTGTGTGTGTGTGTGTGTGTGTGTTTGACACTTCCAATGCAAGTCAATGGGGTTTAATGTGTGTGTGTGTGTGTGTGTGTGACACTTCCAATGCAAGTCAATGGGGTTTAATGTGTGTGTGTGTGTGTGTGTGTGTGTGTGTGTGTGACACTTCCAATGCAATTCAATGGGGTTTAATCTGTAACCATTTAAATACTGTTTCACAAGTATAGAAACAAGACTTGAACAATATGATTTTAGTGTGATAAAATCACTTACTAACCACTTCTATGTAAAGTTATATCCAGTTGTCATGACAACGGAATGCCGGTAAATCCTATAATCACGGTTTTTGATTTCATCACAATAAAATCACGTAGAACAAAGATTTCATCACTCTTCAAGTTTCTTCTTTCAGAACAAATCTGTTAAGTGTATTATGTAGTCACACAACCTGTCATTATTATTGCGTGGACATACAGAATCTCAGAACACACTTCAGACATTAATGTCTGTGGCTCACAGGCGATGTATATGTAAAAGAATGTAAATGAATTGTTCCAGCAGCAGTGACACCCTCACAAGGAGAGTCACATATCTGGCCTGACAGGTTCTGTGACACTGAGTGAATGAGACGGCTGTCTTTTACACAAGTCATCAAGCAATTAAGAAACATTGACAGAGAACACACCTGCTTCTGCTGATGTTTACCAGCTGAGATAAGATGTGCCGGAAATGTGTGTTTAACGCCATCAAACACACACACATTGTTTAGGAAAATTTGCATTTGTGGTTCTTTCAGCACACGCATATTTCCCAAACAAGATGAATATGTTTAAAACAGTTTTACATTCTTAAACCCAGAAACCTGAACTGTCCGGTGACCTCATCTAATTTAGTCCTCCTCATCGACGACTCCCAACGTGTAATAAATAACGAGTCTGCATACTTTGTGTTGGATAGTTATCTTTGCTCATTTTTGGGGTGATAAGAGTGTGTTGCGGTTACCTTCCTGTCGAGAAGTTTTCTTTTGCGTGTACTCTGAGGTTCGAGATAAATGCGACCCCGCAGCGTCAGCTCCACCAGCAGGCAGCCGCGTAACCCTGACGAGATGCTGTCGTTCCAGAACGACGTGTAGCCCTGCGGATCACACGGATCACGTCAAACCACAGATGGATTCAAAAACAGTGTTGGGCGAGTTACTCGATAAAAGTAATCCATTACATATGACTAATTACTCCTCTAAATACTTTGCAGATTATTTTACTTTCTAAAACTGTAATGCACTGAATTGCTTTTTACTGTAATTAGATTACAGTGATGAATTACTGTGTTATTAGATTACACCCAACACTGTTTCTAAACACAACCAAACACAAAAAACTAAACAAAATTCATTAGAAAATCAGAAGACATAAAGTATAATTTCACACCTGGAGCTTGAATGGGTGCTGCACACTCAATAAACACACACGCTTTGGACCAATGGTGGATTTGCCAATACTGATAACTAAGGTGGTGCAAAAGGCTGATAAACGATTTATCGGCCGATAGTTTTAAAATTAATTTATGAAATGTTAAAAAAATGTGTCTTAGTCTTCTGGTACTATGACAAGCACAGAGCCTACAAGAGTCCAATATGAATTAGATACCAGATAGAGTTAAATGTGCAACCAAAATAATCCCAATAATATCCCAAATAAATTAAGATTTAGTGCCTGATGTGGGACTTATAACTGAAAACAAGCCCAAAACACACAAGGGACTTATTGCGCTTATATGAGGAATAAAATACTGTATCTTTAGCTAAAAATATGCAATTAAATATTTTGTGCCACTTTTAATACATTTTCCTTTAGAAAAAGACAAATTTCTGGAGTTTGCACTAAACTCGGGCTCACACATACACACATATATTGCAAACTCTGCCACTGCATTCAGACAATCAGTCATGAAAGAGTTTGTGAAACTTATAAAACTAGTTTCAATTTTAAACAAATATAACTGAAGAAAAGACCATAAAATATAATTGACTTATTACACGTTTCTCTAAAATACTTGACTGCGATTGGTCAATGGCAGCAGAGAAATATTTCAGTATTTTGAGCATCATAGTTTATTTTGTGATTATGACTGGCTGATGATGACATTTTCCCTTAATTTTAGCCAGAAATGGGCCAAATGTTCTTTAATCTATGACTGAGCTACAGAAAAAGTAATCTGTTAGTCAAGTTGTCAACAGTAGGCTAAATTATAAAGAGAAGAACAGTATTCCACGTATGTTACGTCCCACTTTGTTCTGCATTGGTTTTTCTTTTGTGTTTGTATTTTGTTTTGGAGATTGGTGGTGGCCAAATTGAGAAGTTGATGAGCCCAATGTTTGGACCTGACAGGATGCACCTGTGCTGAGGGTTCAGCTGGCTTTAAAACCGGCTCTCTGCCAGTCTGCCAGTCTGCCAGTGCCCCTCCCCGATCCAGACCTGTGTTGTTTTGGCTTTATTCTTGCTTTGTTATCATTTATTTTCCTGCATATATTCTTTCTCTTTCTTAAATTATATTATTTGAGCCTGTATCCAACGTGAAGTCTCCCTCACTGTGCCTTACGAGCCGGCCTTGACAGTTAGTAATCAGTTGCACGGAATGTGACGATATGCTCCCATTTTTGATATAATAAAACATAATTAACATATTAAAACGATTACAAACTCTCCACAGTGAAATAGAAGAGAGATCACTTATCTAATACTCTCCTAATACATAAATAAAATACATACATGCATATCCTAGATAGTAAAATGCTGCATTATTCTAAAACAGGCAGCTTTGCTCTTTGTTTTCCATCACAAAGAATATAAAAGTCCTTCAGACAATGTATGTGTTCATAAATTTGAAAACTGAAGGTTTTACCAGCATCAGCATGTGACATTTGAATTTTAACGACATGCCATCAAATCATACCTGAGTTTGACTACACGCAGACAAAGAGATTATACACGCCTGTTTTATATTCACTAAGTAACAAGGAAGTTTGCTGAAAGATTATACATTAGACTAGTTTGACGCACACACACCTGCTCACTTTACAACCTGATATTCCAGTCCTGCATTAAAACTTCACTTATTAAATATCTATAACATGGTAAAAAATAAAGGATTTCCACCCTTTTTGACCAAAAGATTTCCATGACTTTTCCAGTCATTGGGGACAGCTGGAAACAGATTTTATACTGAAAAATATTTTTTATTCAGAATGATTTGTGAAAGTGCAAGCAATTCACTGAAATTAACTGACTCAAAAGAAGGATTTGCTTATCGTGCCGATAGTTGCTTTTTGGTTAGGGTTAGATTAGGTTAGTTTGTACTGATTAATCGGTGCCGATAGTTGCTTTTTGGTTAGGGTTGGATTAGGTTAGTTTATACTGATTAATCTGTGCCGATAGTTGCTTTTTGGTTAGGATTAGGTTAGTTTGTACTGATTAATCTGTGCCGATAGTTGCTTTTTGGTTAGGGATAGATTAGGTTAGTTTGTACTGATTAATCTGTGCCGATAGTTGCTTTTTGGTTAGGATTAGGTTAGTTTGTACTGATTAATCGGTGCCGATAGTTGCTTTTTGGTTAGGGTTAGATTAGGTTAGTTTATACTGATTAATCTGTGCCGATAGTTGCTTTTTGGTTAGGGATAGATTAGGTTAGTTTGTACTGATTAATCTGTGCCGATAGTTGCTTTTTGGTTAGGATTAGGTTAGTTTGTACTGATTAATCGGTGCCGATAGTTGCTTTTTGGTTAGGGTTAGATTAGGTTAGTTTATACTGATTAATCGGTGCCGATAGTTGCTTTTTGGTTAGGGTTAGATTAGGTTAGTTTATACTGATTAATCGGTGCCGATAGTTGCTTTTTGGTTAGGGTTGGATTAGGTTAGTTTGTACTGATTAATCGGTGCCGATAGTTGCTTTTTGGTTAGGGTTAGATTAGGTTAGTTTATACTGATTAATCTGTGCCAATAGTTGCTTTTTGGTTAGGGATAGATTAGGTTAGTTTGTACTGATTAATCTGTGCCGATAGTTGCTTTTTGGTTAGGGATAGATTAGGTTAGTTTGTACTGATTAATCTGTGCCGATAGTTGCTTTTTGGTTAGGATTAGGTTAGTTTGTACTGATTAATCGGTGCCGATAGTTGCTTTTTGGTTAGGGTTAGATTAGGTTAGTTTATACTGATTAATCTGTGCCGATAGTTGCTTTTTGGTTAGGGATAGATTAGGTTAGTTTGTACTGATTAATCGGTGCCGATAGTTGCTTTTTGGTTAGGATTAGGTTAGTTTGTACTGATTAATCGGTGCCGATAGTTGCTTTTTGGTTAGGGTTAGATTAGGTTAGTTTATACTGATTAATCGGTGCCGATAGTTGCTTTTTGGTTAGGGTTAGATTAGGTTAGTTTATACTGATTAATCGGTGCCGATAGTTGCTTTTTGGTTAGGGTTGGATTAGGTTAGTTTGTACTGATTAATCGGTGCCGATAGTTGCTTTTTGGTTAGGGTTAGATTAGGTTAGTTTATACTGATTAATCTGTGCCGATAGTTGCTTTTTGGTTAGGGATAGATTAGGTTAGTTTGTACTGATTAATCTGTGCCGATAGTTGCTTTTTGGTTAGGATTAGGTTAGTTTGTACTGATTAATCGGTGCCGATAGTTGCTTTTTGGTTAGGGTTAGATTAGGTTAGTTTATACTGATTAATCGGTGCCGATAGTTGCTTTTTGGTTAGGGTTAGATTAGGTTAGTTTATACTGATTAATCGGTGCCGATAGTTGCTTTTTGGTTAGGGTTGGATTAGGTTAGTTTATACTGATTAATCTGTGCCGATAGTTGCTTTTTGGTTAGGGATAGATTAGGTTAGTTTATACTGATTAATCGGTGCCGATAGTTGCTTTTTGGTTAGGGTTGGATTAGGTTAGTTTACACTGATTAATCTGTGCCGATAGTTGCTTTTTGGTTAGGGTTAGATTAGGTTAGTTTATACTGATTAATCGGTGCCGATAGTTGCTTTTTGGTTAGGGTTAGATTAGGTTAGTTTATACTGATTAATCTGTGCCGATAGTTGCTTTTTGGTTAGGGTTAGGTTAGGTTAGTTTATACTGATTAATCTGTGCTGATAGTTGCTTTTTGGTTAGGGTTAGATTAGGTTAGTTTATACTGATTAATCTGTGCCGATAGTTGCTTTTTGGTTAGGGTTGGATTAGGTTAGTTTGTACTGATTAATCTGTGCTGATAGTTGCTTTTTGGTTAGGGTTAGGTTAGGTTAGTTTATACTGATTAATCTGTGCTGATAGTTGCTTTTTGGTTAGGGTTAGATTAGGTTAGTTTATACTGATTAATCTGTGCCGATAGTTGCTTTTTGGTTAGGGTTAGGTTAGGTTAGTTTATACTGATTAATCGGTGCCGATAGTTGCTTTTTGGTTAGGGTTGGATTAGGTTAGTTTATACTGATTAATCTGTGCCGATAGTTGCTTTTTGGTTAGGGTTGGATTAGGTTAGTTTGTACTGATTAATCTGTGCCGATAGTTGCTTTTTGGTTAGGGTTGGATTAGGTTAGTTTGTACTGATTAATCGGTGCCGATAGTTGTTTTTTTGGTTAGGGTTAGATTAGGTTAGTTTATACTGATTAATCTGTGCCGATAGTTGCTTTTTGGTTAGGATTAGGTTAGGTTAGTTTATACTGATTAATCGGTGCCGATAGTTGCTTTTTGGTTAGGGATAGATTAGGTTAGTTTGTACTGATTAATCTGTGCCGATAGTTGCTTTTTGGTTAGGATTAGGTTAGTTTGTACTGATTAATCGGTGCCGATAGTTGCTTTTTGGTTAGGGTTAGATTAGGTTAGTTTATACTGATTAATCTGTGCCGATAGTTGCTTTTTGGTTAGGGATAGATTAGGTTAGTTTGTACTGATTAATCGGTGCCGATAGTTGCTTTTTGGTTAGGATTAGGTTAGTTTGTACTGATTAATCGGTGCCGATAGTTGCTTTTTGGTTAGGGTTAGATTAGGTTAGTTTATACTGATTAATCGGTGCCGATAGTTGCTTTTTGGTTAGGGTTAGATTAGGTTAGTTTATACTGATTAATCGGTGCCGATAGTTGCTTTTTGGTTAGGGTTGGATTAGGTTAGTTTGTACTGATTAATCGGTGCCGATAGTTGCTTTTTGGTTAGGGTTAGATTAGGTTAGTTTATACTGATTAATCTGTGCCGATAGTTGCTTTTTGGTTAGGGATAGATTAGGTTAGTTTGTACTGATTAATCTGTGCCGATAGTTGCTTTTTGGTTAGGATTAGGTTAGTTTGTACTGATTAATCGGTGCCGATAGTTGCTTTTTGGTTAGGGTTAGATTAGGTTAGTTTATACTGATTAATCGGTGCCGATAGTTGCTTTTTGGTTAGGGTTAGATTAGGTTAGTTTATACTGATTAATCGGTGCCGATAGTTGCTTTTTGGTTAGGGTTGGATTAGGTTAGTTTATACTGATTAATCTGTGCCGATAGTTGCTTTTTGGTTAGGGATAGATTAGGTTAGTTTATACTGATTAATCGGTGCCGATAGTTGCTTTTTGGTTAGGGTTGGATTAGGTTAGTTTACACTGATTAATCTGTGCCGATAGTTGCTTTTTGGTTAGGGTTAGATTAGGTTAGTTTATACTGATTAATCGGTGCCGATAGTTGCTTTTTGGTTAGGGTTAGATTAGGTTAGTTTATACTGATTAATCTGTGCCGATAGTTGCTTTTTGGTTAGGGTTAGGTTAGGTTAGTTTATACTGATTAATCTGTGCTGATAGTTGCTTTTTGGTTAGGGTTAGATTAGGTTAGTTTATACTGATTAATCTGTGCCGATAGTTGCTTTTTGGTTAGGGTTGGATTAGGTTAGTTTGTACTGATTAATCTGTGCTGATAGTTGCTTTTTGGTTAGGGTTAGGTTAGGTTAGTTTATACTGATTAATCTGTGCTGATAGTTGCTTTTTGGTTAGGGTTAGATTAGGTTAGTTTATACTGATTAATCTGTGCCGATAGTTGCTTTTTGGTTAGGGTTAGGTTAGGTTAGTTTATACTGATTAATCGGTGCCGATAGTTGCTTTTTGGTTAGGGTTGGATTAGGTTAGTTTATACTGATTAATCTGTGCCGATAGTTGCTTTTTGGTTAGGGATAGATTAGGTTAGTTTGTACTGATTAATCTGTGCCGATAGTTGCTTTTTGGTTAGGATTAGGTTAGTTTGTACTGATTAATCGGTGCCGATAGTTGCTTTTTGGTTAGGGTTAGATTAGGTTAGTTTATACTGATTAATCTGTGCCGATAGTTGCTTTTTGGTTAGGGATAGATTAGGTTAGTTTGTACTGATTAATCTGTGCCGATAGTTGCTTTTTGGTTAGGGATAGATTAGGTTAGTTTGTACTGATTAATCTGTGCCGATAGTTGCTTTTTGGTTAGGATTAGGTTAGTTTGTACTGATTAATCTGTGCCGATAGTTGCTTTTTGGTTAGGATTAGGTTAGTTTGTACTGATTAATCGGTGCCGATAGTTGCTTTTTGGTTAGGGTTAGATTAGGTTAGTTTATACTGATTAATCGGTGCCGATAGTTGCTTTTTGGTTAGGGTTGGATTAGGTTAGTTTATACTGATTAATCTGTGCCGATAGTTGCTTTTTGGTTAGGGATAGATTAGGTTAGTTTATACTGATTAATCGGTGCCGATAGTTGCTTTTTGGTTAGGGTTGGATTAGGTTAGTTTACACTGATTAATCTGTGCCGATAGTTGCTTTTTGGTTAGGGTTGGATTAGGTTAGTTTGTACTGATTAATAGGTGCCGATAGTTGCTTTTTGGTTAGGGATAGGTTAGGTTAGTTTATACTGATTAATCGGTGCCGATAGTTGCTTTTTGGTTAGGGATAGGTTAGGTTAGTTTGTACTGATTAATCGGTGCCGATAGTTGCTTTTTGGTTAGGGATAGGTTAGGTTAGTTTATACTGATTAATCGGTGCCGATAGTTGCTTTTTGGTTAGGGATAGGTTAGGTTAGTTTATACTGATTAATCGGTGCCGATAGTTGCTTTTTGGTTAGGGATAGGTTAGGTTAGTTTGTACTGATTAATCGGTGCCGATAGTTGCTTTTTGGTTAGGGTTAGATTAGGTTAGTTTATACTGATTAATCGGTGCCGATAGTTGCTTTTTGGTTAGGGATAGGTTAGGTTAGTTTGTACTGATTAATCGGTGCCGATAGTTGCTTTTTGGTTAGGGATAGGTTAGGTTAGTTTGTACTGATTAATCGGTGCCGATAGTTGCTTTTTGGTTAGGGATAGGTTAGGTTAGTTTATACTGATTAATCGGTGCCGATAGTTGCTTTTTGGTTAGGGATAGGTTAGGTTAGTTTGTACTGATTAATCTGTGCCGATAGTTGCTTTTTGGTTAGGGTTGGATTAGGTTAGTTTATACTGATTAATCGGTGCCGATAGTTGCTTTTTGGTTAGGGATAGGTTAGGTTAGTTTGTACTGATTAATCTGTGCCGATAGTTGCTTTTTGGTTAGGGATAGGTTAGGTTAGTTTATACTGATTAATCGGTGCCGATAGTTGCTTTTTGGTTAGGGATAGGTTAGGTTAGTTTGTACTGATTAATCGGTGCCGATAGTTGCTTTTTGGTTAGGGTTGGATTAGGTTAGTTTATACTGATTAATCGGTGCCGATAGTTGCTTTTTGGTTAGGGTTGGATTAGGTTAGTTTATACTGATTAATCGGTGCCGATAGTTGCTTTTTGGTTAGGGATAGGTTAGGTTAGTTTGTACTGATTAATCGGTGCCGATAGTTGCTTTTTGGTTAGGGATAGGTTAGGTTAGTTTATACTGATTAATCGGTGCCGATAGTTGCTTTTTGGTTAGGGTTGGATTAGGTTAGTTTATACTGATTAATCGGTGCCGATAGTTGCTTTTTGGTTAGGGATAGGTTAGGTTAGTTTGTACTGATTAATCTGTGCCGATAGTTGCTTTTTGGTTAGGGTTGGATTAGGTTAGTTTATACTGATTAATCTGTGCCGATAGTTGCTTTTTGGTTAGGGTTGGATTAGGTTAGTTTATACTGATTAATCTGTGCCGATAGTTGCTTTTTGGTTAGGGTTGGATTAGGTTAGTTTGTACTGATTAATCTGTGCCGATAGTTGCTTTTTGGTTAGGGTTGGATTAGGTTAGTTTATACTGATTAATCTGTGCCGATAGTTGCTTTTTGGTTAGGGTTGGATTAGGTTAGTTTACACTGATTAATCTGTGCCGATAGTTGCTTTTTGGTTAGGGATAGGTTAGGTTAGTTTATACTGATTAATCGGTGCCGATAGTTGCTTTTTGGTTAGGGTTAGATTTGGTTAGTTTACACTGATTAATCTTTAATCTTGCTTTTTAGCACAATCCTTATGTGATTGTTTTTATTTCATGTCTAGAGGCTGCTGTTATACTTAAGAATCCTCCAGCACTGGCCACAGAGCAAAATGGAGGAATAAAAAAACTATCAGCTACTATCAGACGTCACAAGCAAGTTGTACTCTACACTATTGTACTTATACCACTTTGTTCTACAAATGTCAACATTTTGTCTTTTAAATGGTGTCAATTTACAGTGACTCCAACCTAGTTTAATTGTGTTCTCTCCAACTCACATTCACTGAAAGAGATTTAACTGGTTATTTCTTCAGAATAATAAGATTAATTTTCATCACCCTTGAGAATGTTTCCACAAACCGCAGCTACATGACAAGTACACACACTTGTGAAGCTCCAGGTCTGAAACACTTAGACCAGTTAATGTCTTTGTGAAACTTAAACATGCCATTCAATATCATAAAACCTCTTTGTCTTTGAGTCCCAGCAGCAGAATCTCCTCCATCAGTGTGAGTCTCAGTGATTTGGAGTCTGTGTCCTTCTCTTCATCAGAGTTCACATCTCTTCTGTCCTCCTTCTCCACCGGAGCCTCCACACGACGGTTTCGCTTCGTCAATGTGGTCATTCTGTCCTGAAACCAAAAAACTTCAGTCACTTAAAACACTTTCAACACATTAAGAATAAACATATATGGCTGTTTCTTGAAATTCAGGCACTTTTAGCACTGTGGACCTCGTTAAAACACTTTCACACTGTCACTAATTGATTAAATTTGTCCAGCAAAATTACAGCTTGACTGGAAATGATGCCCAATAAAAATATTTGATATTTCCGTTCCTTGTTTTTCTTTTCGATTTATCAAGACTAAAACAGTCAAATCTATACATAAAAGAAATTCGAATGGAAAAAAGGTTCAAATAAACACTACAAATTCAGTTTTAATGTGACAAAAAAGATAAACGTCTGACTAAAAAGCATAAAACTGTGATATATGATAAGCATGAACACACTTTTCATATGTCACAGTATGCTGAGGACACATCAAGTCAACTTTACACTACTAATACATTGAATTATAACTTTAAACAATTCTCTCCTCACACGAGTGTATCGAAATATTTAGTGTATTACATTTGCATGCCAGACTTCAGCTTCTGTTTTATGGTATTCAAAATATTATCAGTATCTTTTTCTTACATAAACATACTGAAAAGTCTTACATTTCCATGTAAATAAACTCACCTCATCTGTTTATCACTGCTAAAATATAATAAGATCCAATGTGCGAGTTTCCTTTCGGTTACACTTCCTTTCCCTGTGAGTTCACCTGTTTATCTGACAGTGCAGCGCTCACCTGCGGACACGCCTCTAAATCAGGTCAGCCAATCAGCATAAGCGCAAGATTCTCTTATCCAATCACAACTCACTACAAACGCAAGTAACGCGGTGATTTACACACTGTGAACTGTGCGCACCGGTGTGCGCATCACCCGGATACAGGATCCAGATGCACCGGACGCTTTCACATACCGTTCTTATAAATCAAGTGTTTGAATTTTAGTTAATATTTGATCCCATAGTCAATCACCATATTTTTGTCACAAATATCCTAATTAAATATGTTAATAAACGTATAGAATGAAATTAACCGGAAAAAAAATAGTTTTTATTCACCCTTCACACATTTAAATAGTGTTAAATATGTTTTATAATTGGTTAATTCTTTTGTGAAACGCTTCTGGTTTCAGTGACAAAAGACGTTTCTGGCTGATCTTGAACCTCATTGGCCATTTCACCTGTCAATCATTCTGAACACGCCCACGTTGATGACGTCGGTTGTGTCATCCGCCATTCTGGTGCAAGGTGACAGATTGCGCTGTAATCACTGCATCAAAATCGCATATTTTTCAGACGGAGGAAAATCTTTATTTACAGTGTTTGCGGTGCGGGAATCATGTCAGAGAATCAGGACACGGAGAATCAGCTGGAGTCCGAAGAGAAGCAGGTACTGTCACTGTGATCAAAATAACCGGTCTTTATGAGTGAAACGACACAAACCGGCCACACGGATGAAATGATCAATCTTTTAGGAGCTGAGCCGTGAGATCTTACAGGATTTGAAACCGTCAACAATGAAATCGTGACTTAAATGGTCCTGCTTTTCATATGCGGAAGTCCCGCCCTCTGTCGGAGGTTATCCTCGTTTTTATTGAATCATTGAATTTAAAATGAATCAGTCACAGTGACTGCACATTTCTATTGGCTGATTTCTTTGTTGTCAAGCTTCTGAGAAGTCTTCCGGTGGTCATATCTAAACTATTGAATGAGCACTTATAATCTGATCGAACTAATAAAATAACAGAACTCTATTAATAAAATAACTGAACTGATCTCTCTCTATTAATAACATTACTGAACTGATCTCTCTATTAATAACATAACTGAACTGATCTCTATTAATAACATAACTGAACTGATCTCTCTCTATTAATAACATAACTGAACTGATCTCTCTATTAATAACATTACTGAACTGATCTCTCTATTAATAACATAACTGAACTGATCTCTCTATTAATAACATAACTGAACTGATCTCTCTATTAATAACATTACTGAACTGATCTCTCTATTAATAACATTACTGAACTGATCTCTCTATTAATAACATAACTGAACTGATCTCTCTATTAATAACATTACTGAACTGATCTCTCTATTAATAACATAACTGAACTGATCTCTCTATTAATAACATTACTGAACTGATCTCTCTATTAATAACATTACTGAACTGATCTCTCTATTAATAACATAACTGAACTGATCTCTCTATTAATAACATAACTGAACTGATCTCTCTATTAATAACATTACTGAACTGATCTCTCTATTAATAACATTACTGAACTGATCTCTCTATTAATAACATAACTGAACTGATCTCTCTATTAATAACATTACTGAACTGATCTCTCTATTAATAACATAACTGAACTGATCTCTCTATTAATAACATAACTGAACTGATCTCTCTCTATTAATAACTGAACTGATCTCTCTCTATTAATAACATAACTGAACTGATCTCTCTATTAATAACATAACTGAACTGATCTCTCTATTAATAACATTACTGAACTGATCTCTCTATTAATAACATAACTGAACTGATCTCTCTCTATTAATAACTGAACTGAACTGATCTCTCTCTATTAATAACATAACTGAACTGATCTCTCTATTAATAAAATAACTGAACTGATCTCTCAATTAATAAAATAACTGAACTGATCTCTGTCTATTAATAACATTACTGAACTGATCTCTCTCTATTAATAACATTACTGAACTGATCTCTCTCTATTAATAACATAACTGAACTGATCTTTCATTAATAACATAACTGAACTGATCTCTCTATTAATAACATAACTGAACTGATCTCTCTCTATTAATAACATAACTGAACTGATCTCTCTCTATTAATAACATAACTGAACTGATCTCTCTATTAATAAAATAACTGAACTGATCTCTCTCTATTAATAACATTACTGAACTGATCTCTCTATTAATAACATAACTGAACTGATCTCTATTAATAACATAACTGAACTGATCTCTCTCTATTAATAACATAACTGAACTGATCTCTCTATTAATAACATTACTGAACTGATCTCTCTATTAATAACATAACTGAACTGATCTCTCTATTAATAACATAACTGAACTGATCTCTCTCTATTAATAACATAACTGAACTGATCTCTCTATTAATAAAATAACTGAACTGATCTCTCAATTAATAAAATAACTGAACTGATCTCTGTCTATTAATAACATTACTGAACTGATCTCTCTCTATTAATAACATTACTGAACTGATCTCTCTCTATTAATAACATAACTGAACTGATCTTTCATTAATAACATAACTGAACTGATCTCTCTATTAATAACATAACTGAACTGATCTCTCTCTATTAATAACATAACTGAACTGATCTCTCTCTATTAATAACATAACTGAACTGATCTCTCTATTAATAAAATAACTGAACTGATCTCTCAATTAATAAAATAACTGAACTGATCTCTGTCTATTAATAACATTACTGAACTGATCTCTCTCTATTAATAACATTACTGAACTGATCTCTCTCTATTAATAACATAACTGAACTGATCTTTCATTAATAACATAACTGAACTGATCTCTCTATTAATAACATAACTGAACTGATCTCTGTCTATTAATAACATTACTGAACTGATCTCTCTCTATTAATAACATAACTGAACTGATCTCTCTATTAATAACATAACTGAACTGATCTCTCTATTAATAACATTACTGAACTGATCTCTCTATTAATAACATTACTGAACTGATCTCTTTCTATTAATAACATTACTGAACTGATCTCTCTATTAATAACATAACTGAACTGATCTCTCTCTATTAATAACATAACTGAACTGATCTCTCTATTAATAACATAACTGAACTGATCTCTCTCTATTAATAACATTACTGAACTGATCTCTCTATTAATAACATTACTGAACTGATCTCTCTCTATTAATAACATTACTGAACTGATCTCTCTATTAATAACTTTACTGAACTGATCTCTCTCATTAATAACATAACTGAACTGATCTCTCTCTATTAATAACATTACTGAACTGATCTCTCTCTATTAATAACATTACTGAACTGATCTCTCTATTAATAACTTTACTGAACTGATCTCTCTCATTAATAACATAACTGAACTGATCTCTCTCTATTAATAACATTACTGAACTGATCTCTCTATTAATAACATTACTGAACTGATCTCTCTCTATTAATAACATTACTGAACTGATCTCTCTATTAATAACTTTACTGAACTGATCTCTCTCATTAATAACATAACTGAACTGATCTCTCTCTATTAATAACATAACTGAACTGATCTCTCTATTAATAACATTACTGAACTGATCTCTCTCATTAATAACCTGAATGAACTGATCTCTCATTAATAACATAACTGAACTGATCTCTCTCTATTAATAACATTACTGAACTGATCTGTCATTAATAACATAATTGAACTGATCTCTCTCATTAATAACCTGAATGAACTGATCTCTCAGTTCATGTAACATTAATCACATGGTCTTTTCTAACTTAACCAAATCTTGAATGACAGTAGCCTGGTCTTGTACTATCATTAAAGAGGTGTGTGATATTACATGGGAGTGTATGTTTGGATAACAAGGACAACCAGAAAGGATTACTAGGTATTGGATTATTGTCTGGTTTACTATTTGTAGAGATGTGTTTGACTAATATATTACTGATACACTGGCAGTATTATTTATTTTGTGAATGTCTGATGACATTAGGCTTATGTACAATGATTATAGTAGAAACAGTTACTAAATTGCAGGATTGTCAAGAGAAGAACTGTAACCCACTACTGGCTGAAGAGGCCAAGCTGAAGGCAAAATATCCAAACCTGGGACAAAAACCTGGCGGCTCGGACTTCCTGATGAAAAGATTACAGAAAGGAGTGAGTAGAAGTCTCTCACACACACTCAACCGGAGCGAAACTATAACCGTTCTACATTAACAAGCAATACAGCGTCTAAATAATCAAGACTTTGGATTCATGTCAAGATCTTTTATCTCTTTTTCTTCTAGCAAAAGTACTTTGACTCCGGTGATTATAACATGGCGAAGGCTAACACAAAGAGCAAACATTTAGTGGCAGCTGTTGGACCTGATAAGAACCTGGTGACTGGAGATCACATCCCCACACCACAAGACCTGCCTCAGAGGAAAACCTCCATACTCACCAGCAAACTAGCTGGATAAACACACACACACACACTCCGCCCAGCTGGGCTCTTCATGAACGCTGCTGCACACACACGCACACAGATGTACATGCAGAAAAGTGGTTATTCTTAGGATCATTTTGGGTTCAGTGTTTGTTTAAATGAAGGTTTCTCCAACCCGGAAGGCTTTTAATTACACAAACAAGTTGCTGATTGGTGGAGCAGATCGTCCTTCACTCACTATCCTCTTATAATTATTTTACAAGTTGTCTTGAAACAGTGCACACACACTATCACTGAACACACTGTATGTTTTCTATAGAGAGCTGGACACACACACACACTCACACTGACTTGTGTTTGTAATGTGTAGCTGCTAAAACACACTCGACTGAAAGAATGACGTGGTGTGTATCACATACACGCTTAAAAAAAAGCACTGAACTGTCTCTTTAAAGCAATAGTTCACCCAAAACTGGCATTTCTGTCATCATTTACTCACCTTCATGTTGTTCTAAACCCATATGACTTTCTTCCACGGAACACAAAACACGGTTTTGGAATATAATGTATGTTGTAACGAATATAATGTAAGTTACATTTATTAATGTATGAAGTTTGTACAGTAAATAGAGTGATATTTGCAGATGTGTTTGTGCTCTCATAAATACACACATCACACACGATGATGGCATTTCTGGTGTCACTCTTACAGTCTTTAATCAGGACATGAAGCAACATCTCTGTTCCTCTCCAGGGTTCACTGGTTCATTATGCAAAAGTAGTGATGTCATAGTGTCGAGGGGAGAGGTCCTGATGTCATTAAATGTACAGAGAGTGTATGTTAAATATCAAATAAAGTCAATTTTTTTTTGTTGCAGTATTTGAAATAAAATTTTACATTGTTTATCCGTGCTCTGAGTTGTCCTTCTTCAGATGACAAGTGACACCAACAAGTTTGTGTGCTTTTCAACACCAAATTCAGTTGCAATGAAACTGCAATATTAACTGAATAATACATGAATCATAATAAACATCCTGAAACAGACCACGTGGCAGTGATCATGTCTTCAGGACTGTGTTGTGCTCACAAACCAGCAGGAGGCAGCAGTGCTTCAATGAATGCAATAAATAGTATAAATACAAAATACCTACATATATTAAAATAATACTATTATGGAGCCCTTGAGAGTAACCATGTAACCATGTTTCCATGTAACTACAGTAACCATGTTTTAACCATCATATTCGTAGTGAAACCATAGAGATAAAACCATAATTCTATGGGTGTCGTGGTTTTACTATGCAAATACTGTAGTTTAACTATAGTAATATTATAGTAACACTTTAAATGTTACATTTGTTACCATTAGTTGACAACATTAGTTAACATGAACAAACAATAAATAATACTTTTACTGATGACAGAATGAAGGAGGCGTACTGGGGGAAACATGTATTTGTAATTCGCAGGGCATTTGTTGACCTTATTGACCATGCTTCTGGCACGGAGTACCCACGGGGATGGTGGGCATTTCCAGAGGAGGCGACTTAAGTCGACTTCCGCATTGATGAATACTTCCCAAATCCTCAAAACTGTCTGAAGGTAAAGTCTCCATTCCCCCAATAGCGCTTGGCATGACAGCAGATCTGCCCTGTAATTCAGGTGACCTGGGACATGTGTCGCAAGTAGGGAGAGAACATTGTGTCATGCTCATGTATTGTCATGGAACACAATCTATTGTGAGGGAACTCAAAACATACTGCGAGGGAACACACATTGTCCTATTTGAAATATATTCACAACAATGTAATACTGCTGGTGTTTTGAAGACTACATTCACTTTCACTTTTCATACTTTAGAATGATTTTCGAGTTCTGCAATGTGTGGCATTCATTCCTCTGAAGCCACGTCATTCAGATTCTGTCTTTAGCTTCTTAACGTCATTGTTTTGAATGAACATTACATTTAGAAAATATATAAATGTAACGTTCATTCATTCACCTTAGCTTTACATGTTATTGTAAAGCTAAAAATGTCCAAGTACACTGAAGTAATGTCTACCACATATATTATGTTACTCATAAATCCAAAACTGCCATTATAAAAAAATTGTAATTGTCTTACATATTAGGAAAATTATTATTTATCTTAATTATAGCGGCTGTGGTTCAGGTGGTAGAGCGGGTCGGCTGCCAATCACAGGGTTGGTGGTTCGATTCCCGGACCGCACGACTCCATATGCCGAAGTGTCCTTGGACAAGACACTGAACCCCAAGTTGCTCCCAATGGCAAGTTAGGGTCATGCATGGCAGCTCTTCCGTCATTGGTGAGTGTGTGTGTGTGAATGTGTGAATGGGACACAGTGTAAAGCGCTTTGGTAAACTCTAAGGTTAAAAAGGTGCTATATAAGTGCAGACCATTTACAATATAGTTCACGCTAATTATTATTACTGGTATTTATTATTGTGTTTTTTTTTGTAATTCTCATTTCGGAATACCCAATTCCCAGTACTTAGCAGGTCCTCGTGGTGGTGCAGTTACTCGCCTCAGTCCGGGTGGTGGAGGACGAGTATCAGTTGCGTCCGCTTCTGAGACCGTCAATCAGCGCATCTGATCACGTGACTCATTGTGCATGACACCGCGGAGATCCTACTCTCCACGATCCACACACAACTCACCACACGCCCCATTGAGAGAACCACTAATCACCACCACGAGGAGGTTACCCCATGTGACTCTACCCTCCCTAGCAACCGGGCCAATTTGGTTACCACATGTGACTCTACCCTCCCTAGCAACCGGGCCAATTTGGTTACCACATGTGACTCTACCCTCCCTAGCAACCGGGCCAATTTGGTTACCACATGTGACTCTACCCTCCCTAGCAACCGGGCCAATTTGGTTACCCCATGTGACTCTACCCTCCCTAGCAACCGGGCCAATTTGGTTACCCCATGTGACTCTACCCTCCCTAACAACCGGGCCAATTTGGTTACCCCATGTGACTCTACCCTCCCTAGCAACCGGGCCAATTTTGTTACCCCATGTGACTCTACCCTCCCTAGCAACCGGGCCAATTTGGTTACCCCATGTGACTCTACCCTCCCTAGCAACCGGGCCAATTTAGTTGCTTAGGAGACCTGACTAGCTTCACTCAGCATGTGTAATTATTACTATTAATCTGAACTACTATTTATGGTTACTGGCCCTTTTCCCCGCTTTCTCTATTTCTATGGTTATGGTCAGTCACGTTACAGATAGTAATGTTAAAAAAAGGGTGGGAGGAAATAGAAAAGCATCTAAAAGCCAACAATACATAATTAATGTAATTCACTTGTAACTCTTAACGTCTAATTTTATTTCACATTGCTCATAGGAAGTAGGTGTACAGGCCATAGACTGGACTCGTGAGTCACTGGAGTGAATGGAAGGTAAAGGTAAAGGGTGTGTTACAGTATCAGGTTAAATGTTTTACATACTAACCAGGTGACATTACCTGAGTGCCAGCACACCTTGGTTTCCTCTTCATATTTGAATTAGCTAGATAATATATGTTTGGATAAGAACTGTGCAGTGTTGGGTAAATTACTCCAAAAAAGTAATTAATTACATATACTATAGTGTAATTAGATTACTGTACTAATTACTCTGTCTGAAAAGTAATTGCATTACTTATTACTAATTACTTTTAAAACCAGTATCAACCTTGACCAGATGAGAATTACAAGGATAGGCATGAAACTGCACTTTTAATTAATTCAAATAAATCATTAAAATCAAACAAATAATACATGAACTGGCCAAAGAATTTAAAGGGGCTGCATTAAATTAGAAAAATATTTTTTTAACATTAGACGTTAAATTTTGATTTTAAATTCACTTTTGTTTGATATAGAATTGTTTTATATAGATTTGTTTTATAGTCTATACATTATTTAACACAATTACATCAGAAGTAACTGCAATTAAATTACTGAAATATTAAGAGAAATCCATTACTTTACTTTTTTAACGAAACAGTAATTTAAATACAGTAATGAATTACTTAGTAATGCATTACACCCAACTCTAGACCTGTGCTTTAGCACAACTTAATGATTTAAACCTTTATTTATATTCTGTATAAACTACATTCTGATCATTGTCTTTCTGAGAGCTGTCCAGTAGTTAAAACGATCTCATTTTGACTTGTTGCTAAAATAATGCCTTAAACCAGTTATAAAAATGAAACAAAAGTGTCAATAATAATTCGAAAAGAAGGAAGGAAGACCATACATGGTTCGAAAGATAACAAATGTCTGTCTAGAAGGTAACGACCCTGCAGCATACATCTCGCGAGAGTCTCGTTCGCTGTTATTAATGTTGGGTTTAGGGTTAGATTTAGTAATAGGATGAAGGTTTAGGGCTTAATGTAGTTTCTTTGGGACTCCAAATAAACACAAGTATAATAATAAACACCATGTGTGAACATCGCAGGCAGCTCTCGCGAGACTTTGATTTCCGTGACGCAGGAATTCTTGGGATGCTGGAAAACTTGATGTCTGTACGTCTTACGGCTGATATCCAAGACAGCCGGCGTCTCTTTGTCACATCAGACACATAGTTTCCTTGATTCTGCCTCCAGACGGGAAAGCAAAAGAAAGACAATATCTCTAATCTCTTACCTTGTCGGTCGTGTGAACGGACATTACAACCGACAACACAACAAGTTCTTCCCATAACTTTAAAATTAATCGAAATGTCAATTACTTTATATATTAGCGGTCCGGATTCGCGCGTCAGCCAACAAACTGAGAGTGGAACGGCGAGATGGCCTCACAATATGGCGGCACTACCCATCAGCCACCGCGGCGCTCTGTGGCTGACGTCACGTTGCCAAGCTCTATAAAAGCATGACCATTCGAGAGAGTCTTCCGCCTCACTCAGATAAGAGTGTCGACTACAACTGTAACCTTCACCATCTACGCAGAATCGGAGCTTTAATCTCAATCGTAAACTTGTATTTCAGTTTCATTTCTAATTAGTCGTACCCTTGCTTTTTGCGAGTGTAAATATGAGTCTGAGTGTTGGATTGAGAAGAACGGCCGCGGTGAGTCTCCTTGCTCATGGCGCGCACACAGCGCTCGTGCCCGTATCAGTGTTGAAGAACAGAGCCGAGGACGAGCTGGACGGGTACGCGGATGATATGGAAACCGGATTAAAAGCGCTGAGGCCCGGGGCGAACGGTCTGAAAGGATTGCAACTGGACGGGCGGTTCGTGTCTGCAACGGACGGGTCTCTCCCGGCCACTCCGGACCCGGAGGAGTTCGGTTTTGCCCAACTAGACCGGGATACTCGAGAGCTTCTGTTGGATCTCTATCGCACTCACACTGGAATGTGTTCACTGGGCCGGAATACTCACCCCGCGCTACCGACTCTCAGACGCGTCGTGGGTGATATTCTCACAAAGCACCGGATCGCTTACAAAGGTAAGACACGCGTTTATGCGCACTCCCGAGACCCCCAACAAAGCTGCGCGCTCCCGCGCTCTCTCGATTTGGACTTTTGATATGATTGAAGACCGTCATGTGGTGAAATAATTAAAATATATAGGTTAATCACCGTGCTTCCACATTTATGTTCCCGTATTTACCAGGAAAGCAGAAATATATCGGTAGTTTTTTTTTTATCTGGTCAAACCGGGAAGTTCGTCACTGCGATTCTCGGAATTGCCACAGTTCCGCTTATCAGCATTTCTCAAAACTGTGTTTACGTAACCGAGCATGGGCGGTGCTCCACCCTTACAAAATATGTAATTAAAGATACAAACAAATAATACAAATTACACGAGTGGTGACTTATACCAATGTTTACTGTTATATAAGATATCTCATCAACACTGTGCTCATGTTTCTCTTATTTGCTACTTATGAAGACATTTAAACTTATGTAATATAGCTTTTAATATCAAATTATATTATTTAATCAAACGTTTAGCCTATCATGATTTATGCACAGTTTGTCTGGCACAAAAAAAAAAAATACGATCTCAATTAGTGGCAACATTGAAATTAAACAAATTCATGGTCTTTTAAATAAAACATGCTAAATTGCACTGCTGTAAATACCTAAATATTACATTTTAAAAGACAAATGGAATCAATTAAATTGGTGAATCGTTCATTGAAACTGGTTCATTACAACAAATCTATTCACTAAAATGGACTTCCCAGCATTACATGGAAGTGGATGAATCGTTTACCTTAACCGAGTCATATGATCCGTCCAAACGAATCGATTCACTTGATTGTGTAACGCTGGACTTCACAGCGTTGCATAAGGGGACTGGTGAATCGTTTATTTTAAGATTTATTAAGTAAACGATTCACTTAAACGTTTTGGACCAACCAAACTATATTTTGCCGTGTTACACCATAACTCAGTAGTTACTGGAAAATATATAATAGTACTATAGTTAAAATAGAACTTCTGTCACGCTAGCATGAAGGAATGTGGGGCTGCGGTCCGCCGTGTTATTGCTACACATGTACATATTTACATTAAATAAGTGTGTTGGTACTTTATAGCCATAGAAATACATAGAAGCCATTCCAACGCCAGTCAGACTGTTGTACTTCCTGTCTTTTATAATGGCACCGGTGTGGTGGGTCAGTTCTGTTGACGTTTGCACTGTTATGCAGGAATGATGCAGAAGCTGCTGGTGGACTCCCAGCCGGATGACATGGACATCATCTCCTCTATAGCTCAGACGATATTCAGTGACGGCAGCACAAACTGGGGCCGCATCAGCAGTCTGGTGGCGTTTGGAGCCGAGGTGTGTACACAGCTGAAAGCGGCGAATAGGGAGCACTGCATAGACCGAGTGGCAGAACAGATCTCCTCGTATCTGATGTCAGAACAACACGACTGGCTCCAAAAGAACAAAGGCTGGGTGAGTACATGCCAACACAGCACGTCTCGCTTCTGTTTGACTGAAAGGAAAATCTCTTGCACATACTGAATGGAAACCGATTGTGTTTCCTTCTCTGCATAATTCAGTGCTGTTGTGATGGGATATCACACACACACACACACACACACACACACACAACTGAAGTGTTGAGTTCATTCAGAAGATGTGAAACTCAATTCTTCATTATCAGACAGTACTGCAATCATCCTTAAAGCAAGTTAGATTTACTTGAAGTTATGTGCGACAACTTGGCTATTGAGTTTTCCACATGTTAACTCGCTCAATGTCAGATCCCACGGTCTTAGAAAACCTGGAAATATCTGGGGAATTTTAAAGTGGCGATTTGCCTGGAACAGTCTGGGAAATTTCTGTAGGCCATATTTAGTTTTCCTTTAATTGCAAAGAATGATCGTCATGGAAACTCTTTGGTCAACCCTGATTTGCATGTTATGTTTGGAAGGTAAGCTGACTCACTTGTGTGTGTGTCTCTCTCTCTCCCTCTCTCTAGTATGGATTTGTGGAGTTTTTCCATGTTGAGGATGTGGAGTCTGTCATTCGGAACACTTTGATGGCAGTTGCTGGATTTGCTGGGATCGGTGCTGGTCTCGCTTTTCTAATGCGGTGAAACCAAATGGACTGGTTGAAAACTGATGCTTGCACCCGCCAGTAGGCCCTGACTGGCGCAGTAGCATATGGGACGTTGGAGTAAAATGCAGATGCTTTGAGACCAATGTGTGCTTAACATCCCGCAACAGGCCCGCCGGCGATCTGATCTCGCCACAACGGATTGGGCTCTCCATTAACCTGTAATGTCAGAATGAATTATTTTTTTTAATAAAAATAAGTTCTAAAATCAACACTTTGCATTTGCATTATTAAATTGAATCGAATCAGATGATTTCTACACATTATGATGGCTAAAGTGATTTCTGTAGCTGACTGCTTCGCTGTGGAAACGAGTATGCAGGGTTCCTTCGGGTCCTTAAAGTCTAAAATATCATTCAAAGAGGTTTTTAACTTCAGGACAGAAAAACAGGACTCGTGATATGGCCAGATGTAATTATAAGTAAGCTGTGATATAATTAAATATATCTATAGTCTGCATGTGCTGCACACTTCATAGTGAAGATGCGGCACTGTTGCACATTCTCCAAGAGTGTTTTACAGCGTGCATATAGTAATGAGTTATAAATGATTGTAAGAGTGCACATTATTTCCTTTATCTGTCTGTGTGAGCAACTGGGATTACAGACATTTCAAAATAAGAGTCCCGGTGTATTTTCGGCTTGTTGATAGTCCTGCGTTATGCACCAAATCTTCATTTGTTTTTCTGGTTATTATTGGAAATGTGGTTTCTTGTTGCCTCTGTGCCCATCACAGTATCAATAAATCAGTTTTAAAAACTATCGGCTGATTTATCTCTTATCGCCTTTCAACACTATGATCATGTGACCAGTATAAATGTTCAGGTACTTCATGAACAATATAGTGCGGCTATAAAAAAGACCTGAGAGCTCTAAATCCCTCTTAGACTGTCAAATAATAGAAGTAAACTGACATTGAGGTGGAGATGGTGAACGGAGGCCTGACGAATCGTGACGGCAGGTAAACTTGCATTGTGATTGACAGGATTAGAATTGTTTTTTTTGGACCACATTTGTTTGCAGATTATACTTTGTGGTGTTACTTAACGCAATGACATTTATAGGTGTGACTGAAGTGAAGAAATGGTATGTTGCTGTATCAGGAGCACTAGAGCATTGAACACGTATGTGTTTATTCTGGTGCAGCACAAACAAATGATCAGAAACCACACAAAGCAGAGGCGTGACATTTACCATCTCAGTCGGTCGTGTACGTGGGGATTCTATCAAATGGTTCAGTGTGTTGATGCATTTAAAATTTTCCATTGCAAGTCAGCAAAATGTAGTGCATGACACCTACAGATGTGCTTGTGTTGCCATTTCTGGTTGACGGCAGTATCTAAAATGAGACCTACACACACACACACTGCTATCTAAATGGGCACATGCCATACACTTCTATAGTTGTCTACTTTTTCAGTTGCATTAAAACTTGGATCAGTTTAATTTAAGACAAAAATGTAAGACAGCACACCACTAGGCTAACTTTTCTTTACATCCTATGTTACCCTGGAAAATAATTTTCAGCTGTCTACGATGATAAAATGTGTTTTGTTTTTTATTATTTGGGGTAAAAGCACTAAATTTGTTCATTTGAATCCATTTTGAAACATTATATTCCTCTAATAAGCAAATATTTATAAATATTAAGCATCCACAGTAGGCTCAGTGTCTTATTTTCCCACAATGCAATGCAAATTAGTCTGTACTACTAAAGACAACTGTGCTTGTTTTAAGCAACAGGATTTCTATGGCGTCTTTAGCTGTTCAGACTAAAGGTCTTAAAGGTGCTTTTAAGGAATTTTTTTAAAATGTATTTTTTATGAAAATGTATGCAAAAATGTTTCTTCTCTGAAAGATATGAATGCTATAAGTGTTGTGAGATATCTCACCAGTCTCTGTTACAGCTCCACGCATCTGGAACGCCCAATCCCCAATGTGCTCCGAGTTCTCGTGGTGGTGTAGTGACTCGCCTCAATCCGGGTGGCGGAGGATGAATCTCAGTTGCCTCCATGTCTGAGATGTCAATTTGTGCATCTCATCACGTGACTTGTTGAGCGTGTTACCACGGAGTCGTAGCGCATGTGGAGGCTTCACGCTATTCTCCACGACATCCACACACAACTCACCACACGCCCCACCGAGGATATTTCTTGTGTCCCCATCATTCAAATCACTGTGTGCGAGTGAGAAACTGGTTAATCCAAAAGACGTCACACGGGTCACGTAAACTACATCACATAAAGACTGTATCTGTTCCCTGACTACCAAACACAAAGCTCATTAAATAATTTAGTAAAAAACAAAACAAAGTTGATTAAAGTCAAACTTGAATAGACAAAATCATTAGCTACTAATCATTAGATCTCTTTCTACCAAAGCACTAATTGTTAATGAAATGATTACAGATCATAGATTGGATGCGCTCGGTTTGACTGAAACCTGCTTAAACCGGATGAATATAAGAGTTTAAATTAATCTACTCCCCCAGGTTATTGTTATAAACATGAGCCTCATCTGAAGGGTCGAGGAGGAGGTGTTGCTACAATTTACAGTGAAGTTTTTGGTGTTACTCAGAGGACAGGATATAAATGTAAGTCTTTTGAACTAATAATGTTTAATGTGACACCATCAGATATAAATAAAAAGTTGTCTTTTGTCCTTGCTACAGTGTATAGATCACCTGGACTGTATTCTGACTTCCTTGGTGAATTTGCACATTTTTTATCAGATCTTGTAGTTACTGTAGATAGAGCTTTAATTATTGGTGACTTCAACATTCACATAGATAATGAAACTGACACATTGGGATTAGCATTTATCGATATTCTCAACTCTCGTGGAGTCAGACAAAATGTAACAGGACCAACTCATCTCCATAATCATACACTAGATTTAATTCTGTCATATGGAGTTGATGTTGATAATATAGAAATTCTGCCGCAGAGCGATGACATCTCGGATCATTACCTCGTCTCTTGTATGCTGCAATCAGCTAATGTTACTCAATCTACACCACGCTATCGTTCAGGTAGAACTATTCTTTCCACCACTAAAGATAGCTTCACTAATAATCTTCCAGATCTATCTCATACACTCAATAAAGCCCAGAAGAACTTGATGAAATAACAGAAAATATAAATAAAGTCTTCTCTATATGATATTGTCGCCCACTTCGATTAAAGAAAATGAAAGAAATAAGCCCTGCACCATGGTACAATGATCACACTCATGCTCTCAAGAGAGCAGCTCGGAAAATGGAGCGCATGTGGAAAAATACAAAATTAGAGGTATTTTGTGATGCATGGAAGGATAGTGTCTGTAGCTACAGACAGGCACTAAAAGCTGCCAGATCGGCATATTTTAGTAAACTCATAGAAAATAACCACAACAATCCTAGATGTTTATTCAGTACTGTGGATAAATTGGTTGGGAATAAAGCCTCAACAGAACCAGATATTACGTCACAGCTCAAGAGTAATGACTTCATGAATTTCTTTACAGATAAAATTGAAATAATCAGATATAAAATTGGAATTATGCAATAAACTGTCACAGAACCTCAGAAAACAGTGTCTAATCATTTCTCACGTGCAACTTCAATCCTTCTCTGTCACAGGTCATGAAGATCTAACAAAACTTATCGAAACATCAAAAGCAACAACATTATGTTAGATCCAATACCAACTAAGCTCTTAAAAGAGGTATCTCCTGTAATCTCAGAACCTCTTCTTAATATTATTAACTCCTCGCTATGCTTAGGACATGTCCCAAGAAACTTTAAAATGGCAGTTATTAAACCGCTTATTAAGAAGCCACAACTTGATCCTGGAGAACTGGCGAATTATAGACCGATTTCAAATCTCCCGTTTATGTCAAAAATACTAGAAAAGGTAGTGTCCTCCCAAATATGTTCATTTCTACAGAGAAATAGTAAATATGAAGAATTTCCATCAGGATTTAGGCCTCATCACAGTACAGAGACTGCACTTATCAGAGTTACAAATGACTCTTATCATCTGATCGTGGCTGCATTTCTCTTCTAGTGCTTTTAGATCTTAGTGCTGCAGTCGACACGATAGATCACGACATTCTCTTGAATAGGCTGGAGAATTATGTTGGCATCTGTGGAGTTGCATTAGCATGGTTTAGGTCATATTTAGCAGGCCGCTACCACTTTGTCTATGTAAATGAGGAATTGTCAAACCAAACAAAAGTAAAATTTGGATCTGACCTGCTGGATCTGTCCAGTGACCTCCTGCCAGCGGGTGTTCGACACTTCACGTGGCCTTAACGCGCACATAGCCTGGCACAAGCGCCGTGGTGACGTCACCGCCACCGCTTAGTGGCGAATGGCGGTTGTTGTTGTTTGTGTGTGTGATGATTTACAGTGATTTATAGTGATAGCAGCTGTATGTAGATGATCACAGCATGATGGAAATGCAGGATTGTATTTTATTCCAGTATTATATTAAACAGAGTGATTATATGTGCTAGTCTAAATAGCTTCTTACTATATTTAAACAATTTTGCAGTGGTCAACCAAACCAGAAAATCAGTTAATCTGGCATCTACGTGTGTCCAAAGCTGTCTAGAACAAAACGTTAAAGTCTCGAAGTAATTTTGACCACAGATCTCATGTTCCACTTGTGAAACCCATTGGAAATTAGCCTTTCATGTTAGCGTGCAACAGCTTTATTATTCTGAAAATCTTTCATTTACACATCTCAGTTCATGTTCAGCAACAAGCACACCGTAAATCACAAAAAAATATAAATCTCCTCTCATTCAAGTTTACTCTTTACAGTTTTTTCCAACTGCTAACACAGTAAAATGACATGCACAAAGCAATTATTTAAACTGACACACAGAGCAAAACCTCTTCTCAACACATTTTCGGCTTTACACACATGTTTGCCATTCAAA